>JAEIFP010001911.1:0-171381 GCA_018903935.1 Drosophila insularis | reverse complement strand
TTTTTGAGTTAAAAAGCTTTCAAATTTTTTAGACCATTTTCACAAGTTGTTGCCTATTTTGTACGGCCGCCATTTTAAGTTGAAAAGCCGCCAAATTTTTAGACCATTTCCACAAGTTGAATTCTGCATTGTACGGCCGCCATTTTGAGTTTAAAAGCTTCCAAATTTTTTAGACCATTTCCACAAGTTGTTTCCTATTTTGTACGGCCGCCATTTTAAGTTGAAAAGCCGCCAAAATTTTTAGACCATTTCCACAAGTTGAATTCTCCATTGTACGGCCGCCATTTTGAGTTTAAAAGAAGCCAAAATTTTTAGACCATTTCCACAAGTTGCATTCTCCATTGTACGGCCGCCATTTTAAGTTGAAAAGCCGCCAAAATTTTTTAGACCATTTCCACAAGTTGAATTCTCTATTGTACGGCCGCCATTTTGAGTTTAAAAGAAGGCCAAAATTTTTAGACCATTTCCACAAGTTGCATTCTGCATTGTACGGCCGCCATTTTGAGTTAAAAAGCTTCCAAATTTTTTAGACCATTTCCACAAGTTGTTTCCTATTTTGTACGGCCGCCATTTTAAGTTGAAAAGCCGCCAAAATTTTTAGACCATTTCCACAAGTTGAATTCTCCATTGTACGGCCGCCATTTTGAGTTTAAAAGCCGCCAAAATTTTTAGACCATTTCCACAAGTTGAATTCTGCATTGTACGGCCGCCATTTTGAGTTAAAAAGCCGCCAAAATTTTTAGACCATTTCCACAAGTTGAATTCTCCATTGTACGGCCGCCATTTTGAGTTTAAAAGCCGCCAAAATTTTTAGACCATTTCCACAAGTTGAATTCTCCATTGTACGGCCGCCATTTTGAGTTTAAAAGCCGCCAAAATTTTTAGACCATTTCCACAAGTTGCATTCTGCATTGTACGGCCGCCATTTTGAGTTAAAAAGCTTCCAAATTTTTTAGACCATTTCCACAAGTTGTTTCCTATTTTGTACGGCCGCCATTTTAAGTTGAAAAGCCGACAAAATTTTTAGACCATTTCCAAAAGTTGAATTCTCTATTGTACGGCCGCCATTTTGAGTTTAAAAGAAGCCAAAATTTTTAGACCATTTCCACAAGTTGCATTCTGCATTGTACGGCCGCCATTTTGAGTTAAAAAGCTTTCAAATTTTTTAGACCATTTTCACAAGTTGTTTCCTATTTTGTACGGCCGCCATTTTAAGTTGAAAAGCCGCCAAAATTTTTAGACCATTTCCACAAGTTGAATTCTGCATTGTACGGCCGCCATTTTGAGTTTAAAAGCTTCCAAATTTTTTAGACCATTTTCACAAGTTGTTTCCAATTTTGTACGGCCGCCATTTTAAGTTGAAAAGCCGCCAAAATTTTTAGACCATTTCCACAAGTTGAATTCTCTATTGTACGGCCGCCATTTTGAGTTTAAAAGAAGCCAAAATTTTTAGACCATTTCCACAAGTTGAATTCTCCATTGTACGGCCGCCATTTTGAGTTTAAAAGCCGCCAAAATTTTTAGACCATTTCCACAAGTTGAATTCTCCATTGTACGGCCGCCATTTTGAGTTTAAAAGCCGCCAAAATTTTTAGACCATTTCCACAAGTTGAATTCTCCATTGTACGGCCGCCATTTTGAGTTTAAAAAGCCTCCAAAATTTTTAGACCATTTCCACAAGTTGAATTCTCCATTGTACGGCCGCCATTTTGAGTTTAAAAGCCGCCAAAATTTTTAGACCATTTCCATAAGTTGCATTCTCCATTGTACGGCCGCCATTTTGAGTTCAAAAGCCGCCAAAATTTTTAGACCATTTCCACAAGTTGAATTCTGCATTGTACGGCCGCCATTTTGAGTTAAAAAGCTTCCAAATTTTTTAGACCATTTCCACAAGTTGTTTCCTATTTTGTACGGCCGCCATTTTGAGTTGAAAAGCCGCCAAAATTTTTAGACCATTTCCACAAGTTGAATTCTCTATTGTACGGCCGCCATTTTGAGTTTAAAAAAAGCCAAAATTTTTAGACCATTTCCACAAGTTGAATTCTCCATTGTACGGCCGCCATTTTGAGTTAAAAAGCTTCCAAATTTTTTAGACCATTTCCACAAGTTGAATTCTCCTATTTTGTACGGCCGCCATTTTAAGTTTAAAAGCCGCCAAAATTATTAGACCATTTCCACAAGTTTAATTCTTTATTGTACGGCCGCTATTTTGAGTTTAAAAGCCGCCAAAATTTTTAGACCATTTCCACAAGTTGAATTCTGCATTGTACGGCCGCCATTTTGAGTTTAAAAGCCGCCAAAATTTTTAGACCATTTCCACAAGTTGGTTTCTGCATTGTACGGCCGCCATTTTGAGTTAAAAAACTTACAAAAACGCCAAATTTTTTAGACCATTTCCACAAGTTGTTTCCTATTTTGTACGGCCGCCATTTTAAGTTGAAAAGCCGACAAAATTTTTAAACCATTTCCAAAAGTTGAATTCTCTATTGTACGGCCGCCATTTTGAGTTTAAAAGCCTCCAACAATTTTTAGACCATTTCCACAAGTTCCATTCTGCATTGTACGGCCGCCATTTTGAGTTAAAAAGCTTTCAAATTTTTTAGACCATTTTCACAAGTTGTTTCCTATTTTGTACGGCCGCCATTTTAAGTTGAAAAGCCGCCAAATTTTTAGACCATTTCCACAAGTTGAATTCTGCATTGTACGGCCGCCATTTTGAGTTTGAAAGCTTCCAAATTTTTAAGACCATTTTCACAAGTTGTTTCCTATTTTGTACGGCGGCCATTTTAAGTTGAAAAGCCGCCAAAACTTTTAGACCATTTCCACAAGTTGAATTCTCTATTGTACGGCCGCCATTTTGAGTTTAAAAGAAGGCCAAAATTTTTAGACCATTTCCACAAGTTGCATTCTCCATTGTACGGCCGCCATTTTGAGTTAAAAAGCTTCCAAAATTTTTTAGACCATTTCCACAAGTTGTATTCTCCATTTTGTACGGCCGCCATTTTGAGTTAAAAAGCAGCCAAAATTTTTAGACCATTTCCACAAGTTGAATTCTCCATTGTACGGCCGCCATTTTGAGTTTAAAAGCTTCCAAATTTTTTAGACCATTTCCACAAGTTGTTTCCTATTTTGTACGGCCGCCATTTTAAGTTGAAAAGCCGCCAAAATTTTTAGACCATTTCCACAAGTTGAATTCTCCATTGTACGGCCGCCATTTTGAGTTTAAAAGCCGCCAAAATTTTTAGACCATTTCCACAAGTTGAATTCTCCATTGTACGGCCGCCATTTTGAGTTTAAAAGCCGCCAAAATTTTTAGACCATTTCCACAAGTTGAATTCTCCATTGTACGGCCGCCATTTTGAGTTAAAAAGCCGCCAAAATTTTTAGACCATTTCCACAAGTTGAATTCTCCATTGTACGGCCGCCATTTTGAATTTAAAAGCCGCCAAAATTTTTAGACCATTTCCACAAGTTTAATTCTTCATTGTACGGCCGCTATTTTGAGTTTAAAAGCCGCCAAAATTTTTAGACCATTTCCACAAGTTGAATTCTCCATTGTACGGCCGCCATTTTGAGTTTAAAAGCCGCCAAAATTTTTAGACCATTTCCACAAGTTGCATTCTTCATTGTACGGCCGCCATTTTGAGTTTAAAAGCCGCCAAAATTTTTAAGACCATTTCCACAAGTTGCATTCTGCATTGTACGGCCGCCATTTTGAGTTAAAAAGCCGCCAAAATTTTTAGACCATTTCCACAAGTTGTTTCCTATTTTGTACGGCCGCCATTTTGAGTTGAAAAGCCGCCAAAATTTTTAGACCATTTCCACAAGTTGAATTCTCTATTGTACGGCCGCCATTTTGAGTTTAAAAGCCGCCAAAATTTTTAGACCATTTCCACAAGTTGAATTCTGCATTGTACGGCCGCCATTTTGAGTTAAAAAGCTTCCAAATTTTTTAGACCATTTCCACAAGTTGAATTCTTTATTGTACGGCCGCCATTTTGAGTTTAAAAGCCGCCAAAATTTTTAGACCATTTCCACAAGTTGAATTCTCCATTGTACGGCCGCCATTTTGAGTTTAAA
This sequence comes from Drosophila insularis, assembly GCA_018903935.1. Taxonomy (NCBI): domain Eukaryota; kingdom Metazoa; phylum Arthropoda; class Insecta; order Diptera; family Drosophilidae; genus Drosophila; species Drosophila insularis. The sequence goes on along the minus strand of JAEIFP010001911.1, from coordinate 167,301 downwards.
AAAGCCAAATTTTTAGACCATTTCCACAAGTTGAATTCTGCATTGTACGGCCGCCATTTTGAGTTTAAAAGCTTCCAAATTTTTTAGACCATTTCCACAAGTTGTTTCCTATTTTGTACGGCCGCCATTTTAAGTTGAAAAGCCGCCAAAATTTTTAGACCATTTCCACAAGTTGAATTCTCCATTGTACGGCCGCCATTTTGAGTTTAAAAGCTGCCAAAATTTTTAGACCATTTCCACAAGTTGCATTCTCCATTGTACGGCCGCCATTTTGAGTTTAAAAGCCGCCAAAATTTTTAGACCATTTCCACAAGTTGAATTCTCCATTGTACGGCCGCCATTTTGAGTTTAAAAGCCGCCAAAATTTTTAGACCATTTCCACAAGTTGAATTCTCCATTGTACGGCCGCCATTTTGAGTTTAAAAGCCGCCAAAATTTTTTAGACCATTTCCAAAGTTATCTCCATTTTGAGTTTAAAAAGCCGCCAAAATTTTTAGACCATTTCCACAAGTTGAATTCTGCATTGTACGGCCGCCATTTTGAGTTAAAAAGCTTCCAAATTTTTTAGACCATTTCCACAAGTTGAATTTTGAGTTTAGAAGCCGCCAAAATTTTTAGACCATTTCCACAAGTTGAATTCTCCATTGTACGGCCGCCATTTTGAGTTTAAAAGCCGCCAAAATTTTTAGACCATTTCCAAAGTAATCTCCATTGTACAGCCGCCATTTTGAGTTAAAAAGCCTCCAAAATTTTTTAGACCATTTCCACAAGTTGCATTCTCCATTGTACGGCCGCCATTTTGAGTTTAAAAGAAGCCAAAATTTTTAGACCATTTCCACAAGTTGAATTCTCCATTGTACGGCCGACACTTTCTCCATTGTACGGCTCCATTTTGAGTTTAAAAGCCGCCAAAATTTTTAGACCATTTCCACAAGTTGAATTCTGCATTGTACGGCCGCCATTTTGAGTTTAAAAGCCGCCAAAATTTTTAGACCATTTCCACAAGTTGAATTCTCCATTGTACGGCCGCCATTTTGAGTTTAAAAGCCGCCAAAATTTTTAGACCATTTCCACAAGTTGCATTCTCCATTGTACGGCCGCCATTTTGAGTTTAAAAGCCGCCAAATTTTTAGACCATTTCCACAAGTTGAATTCTGCATTGTACGGCCGCCATTTTGAGTTTAAAAAGCTGCCAAATTTTTAGACCATTTCCACAAGTTGAATTCTCCATTGTACGGCCGCCATTTTGAGTTTAAAAGCCGCCAAAATTTTTAGACCATTTCCACAAGTTGAATTCTCCATTGTACGGCCGCCATTTTGAGTTTAAAAGCCGCCAAAATTTTTAGACCATTTCCACAAGTTGAATTCTCCATTGTACGGCCGCCATTTTGAGTTTAAAAGCCGCCAAATTTTTAGACCATTTCCACAAGTTGAATTTCCATTGTACGGCCGCCATTTTTGAATGTTAGCCAAATTTGAGTTTAAAAACGCCAAAATTTTTAGACCATTTCCACAAGTTGCATTCTCCTTTGTACGGCCGCCATTTTGAGTTTAAAAACCGCCAAATTTTTTAGACCATTTCCACAAGTTGCATTCTCCATTTTGGCCGCCATTTTGAGTTTAAAAGCCGCCAAAATTTTTAGACCATTTCCACAAGTTGAATTCTGCATTGTACGGCCGCCATTTTGAGTTAAAAAGCCTCCAAATTTTTTAGACCATTTCCACAAGTTGTTTCCTATTTTGTACGGCCGCCATTTTGAGTTTAAAAGCCGCCAAAATTTTTAGACCATTTCCACAAGTTGAATTCTCCATTGTACGGCCGCCATTTTGAGTTTAAAAGCAGCCAAAATTTTTAGACCATTTCCACAAGTTGCATTCTCCATTGTACGGCCGCCATTTTGAGTTAAAAAGCTTCCAAATTTTTTAGACCATTTTCACAAGTTGTTTCCTATTTTGTACGGCCGCCATTTTAAGTTGAAAAGCCGCCAAAATTTTTAGACCATTTCCACAAGTTGAATTCTGCATTGTACGGCCGCCATTTTGAGTTTAAAAGCTTCCAAATTTTTTAGACCATTTTCACAAGTTGAATTCTCCATTTTGTACGGCCGCCATTTTGAGTTTAAAAGCCGCCAAAATTTTTAGACCATTTCCACAAGTTGAATTCTCCATTGTACGGCCGCCATTTTGAGTTTAAAAGCCGCCAAAATTTTTAGACCATTTCCACAAGTTGCATTCTCCATTGTACGGCCGCCATTTTGAGTTTAAAAGCCGCCAAAATTTTTAGACCATTTCCACAAGTTGCATTCTCCATTGTACGGCCGCCATTTTGAGTTTAAAAGCCGCCAAAATTTTTAGACCATTTCCACAAGTTGCATTCTCCATTGTACGGCCGCCATTTTAAGTTTAAAAGCCGCCAAATTTTTTAGACCATTTCCCCAAGTTGCTATTTTTAGTTTAAAGCCGCCAAATTTTGAGATTTAAAAGCCGCCAAAATTTTTAGACCATTTCCACAAGTTGAATTCTCCATTGTACGGCCGCCATTTTGAGTTTAAAAAGCTTCAAAATTTTTTAGACCATTTCCACAAGTTGAATTCTCCATTGTACGGCCGCCATTTTGAGTTAAAAAGCCTCCAAATTTTTTAGACCATTTCCACAAGTTGAATTCTCCATTGTACGGCCGCCATTTTGAGTTTAAAAGCCGCCAAATTTTTTAGACCATTTCCACAAGTTGAATTCTCCATTGTACGGCCGCCATTTTGAGTTTAAAAGCCGCCAAAATTTTTAGACCATTTCCACAAGTTGCATTCTCCATTGTACGGCCGCCATTTTGAGTTTAAAAGCCGCCAAAATTTTTTAGACCATTTCCACAAGTTGAATTCTCCATTGTACGGCCGCCATTTTGAGTTTAAAAAGCCCCAAAAAGACCATTTCCGCAAAATTTTTAGACCATTTCTTACAAGTTGATTGTACGGCCGCCATTTTGAGTTTAAAAGCCGCCAAATTTTTTAGACCATTTCCACAAGTTGAATTCTCCATTGTACGGCCGCCATTTTGAGTTTAAAAGCCGCCAAAATTTTTAGACCATTTCCACAAGTTGAATTCTCCATTGTACGGCCGCCATTTTGAGTTTAAAAGCCGCCAAAATTTTTAGACCATTTCCACAAGTTGCATTCTCCATTTGTACGGCCGCCATTTTGAGTTTAAAAGCCGCCAAAATTTTTAGACCATTTCCACAAGTTGAATTCTCCATTGTACGGCCGCCATTTTGAGTTTAAAAGCTGCCAAAATTTTTAGACCATTTCCACAAGTTGAATTCTCCATTGTACGGCCGCCATTTTGAGTTTAAAAGCCGCCAAAATTTTTAGACCATTTCCACAAGTTGAATTCTTTATTGTACGGCCGCCATTTTGAGTTTACCACAAGTTGCATTCTTCATTGTACGGCCGCCATTTTGAGTTAAAAAGCTTTCAAATTTTTTAGACCATTTCCACAAGTTGATTCTCCATTTTGTACGGCCGCCATTTTAAGTTTAAAAGCCGCCAAAATTTTTAGACCATTTCCACAAGTTGAATTCTGCATTGTACGGCCGCCATTTTGAGTTTAAAAGCTTCCAAATTTTTTAGACCATTTCCACAAGTTGATTCTCCTATTTTGTACGGCCGCCATTTTGAGTTGAAAAGCCGCCAAAATTTTTAGACCATTTCCACAAGTTGAATTCTCTATTGTACGGCCGCCATTTTGAGTTTAAAAACCGCCAAAATTTTTAGACCATTTCCACAAGTTGCATTCTCCATTGTACGGCCGCCATTTTGAGTTAAAAAGCCGCCAAATTTTTTAGACCATTTCCACAAGTTGAATTCTCCATTGTACGGCCGCCATTTTGAGTTAAAAAGCCGCCAAAATTTTTAGACCATTTCCACAAGTTGCATTCTCCATTGTACGGCCGCCATTTTGAGTTTAAAAGCCGCCAAAATTTTTAGACCATTTCCACAAGTTGAATTCTCCATTGTACGGCCGCCATTTTGAGTTTAAAAGCCGCCAAAATTTTTAGACCATTTCCACAAGTTGAATTCTCCATTGTACGGCCGCCATTTTGAGTTTAAAAGCCGCCAAAATTTTTAGACCATTTCCACAAGTTGAATTCTCCATTGTACGGCCGCCATTTTGAGTTTAAAAGCCTCCAAAATTTTTAGACCATTTCCACAAGTTGAATTCTCCATTGTACGGCCGCCATTTTGAGTTTAAAAGCCGCCAAATTTTTTAGACCATTTCCACAAGTTGAATTCTGCATTGTACGGCCGCCATTTTGAGTTTAAAAGCAAAACGCCAAATTTTTTAGACCATTTCCACAAGTTGAATTCTCCATTGTACGGCCGCCATTTTGAGTTGAAAAGCCGCCAAAATTTTTAGACCATTTCCACAAGTTGAATTCTCCATTGTACGGCCGCCATTTTGAGTTTAAAAGAAGCCAAAATTTTTAGACCATTTCCACAAGTTGCATTTTTCATTGTACGGCCGCCATTTTGAGTTAAAAAGCTTCCAAATTTTTTAGACCATTTCCACAAGTTGATTTCTATTTTGTACGGCCGCCATTTTAAGTTGAAAAGCCGCCAAAATTTTTAGACCATTTCCACAAGTTGAATTCTCTATTGTACGGCCGCCATTTTGAGTTTAAAAAAGCCAAAATTTTTAGACCATTTCCACAAGTTGAATTCTCCATTGTACGGCCGCCATTTTGAGTTTAAAAGAAGCCAAAATTTTTAGACCATTTCCACAAGTTGTTTTCTATTTTGTACGGCCGCCATTTTAAGTTGAAAAGCCGCCAAAATTTTTTAGACCATTTCCACAAGTTGAATTCTCCATTGTACGGCCGCCATTTTGAGTTTAAAAGCTTCCAAAATTTTTAGACCATTTCCACAAGTTGCATTCTCCATTGTACGGCCGCCATTTTGAGTTTAAAAGCCGCCAAAATTTTTAGACCATTTCCACAAGTTGAATTCTCTATTGTACGGCCGCCATTTTGAGTTTAAAAAGCCAAAATTTTTAGACCATTTCCACAAGTTGAATTCTGCATTGTACGGCCGCCATTTTGAGTTTAAAAGCCGCCAAAATTTTTAGACCATTTCCACAAGTTGAATTCTCCATTGTACGGCCGCCATTTTGAGTTTAAAAAGCCGCAAAAATTTTTAGACCATTTCCACAAGTTGCATTCTCCATTGTACGGCCGCCATTTTGAGTTTAAAAGCCGCCAAAATTTTTAGACCATTTCCACAAGTTGAATTCTCCATTGTACGGCCGCCATTTTGAGTTTAAAAGCCGCCAAAATTTTTAGACCATTTCCACAAGTTGAATTCTCCATTGTACGGCCGCCATTTTGAGTTTAAAAGCCGCCAAAATTTTTAGACCATTTCCACAAGTTGAATTCTCCATTGTACGGCCGCCATTTTGAGTTTAAAAGCCGCCAAAATTTTTAGACCATTTCCACAAGTTGCATTCTCCATTGTACGGCCGCCATTTTAAGTTTAAAAGCCGCCAAAATTTTTAGACCATTTCCACAAGTTGAATTCTCCATTGTACGGCCGCCATTTTGAGTTTAAAAGAAGCCAAAATTTTTAGACCATTTCCACAAGTTGAATTCTCCATTGTACGGCCGCCATTTTGAGTTTAAAAGCCGCCAAAATTTTTAGACCATTTCCACAAGTTGAATTCTCCATTGTACGGCCGCCATTTTGAGTTTAAAAGCCGCCAAAATTTTTAGACCATTTCCACAAGTTGAATTCTCCATTGTACGGCCGCCATTTTGAGTTTAAAAGCCGCCAAAATTTTTAGACCATTTCCACAAGTTGAATTCTCCATTGTACGGCCGCCATTTTGAGTTTAAAAGCCGCCAAATTTTTAGTTTAAAAGCGCCAAAATTTTAATGACCATTTCCACAAGTTGAATTCTCCATTGTACGCCATTTTGAGTTTAAAAGCCGCCAAAATTTTTAGACCATTTCCACAAGTTGAATTCTCCATTGTACGGCCGCCATTTTGAGTTTAAAAGCCGCCAAAATTTTTAGACCATTTCCCCAAGTTGAATAGGTAGTTCATTTAGTAAAAGCGCCAAATTTTTACATTTTGAGTTAAAAAGCCCAAAATTTTTAGACCATTTCCACAAGTTGAATTCTCCATTGTACGGCCGCCATTTTGAGTTTAAAAGCCGCCAAAATTTTTAGACCATTTCCACAAGTTGAATTCTCCATTGTACGGCCGCCATTTTGAGTTTAAAAGAATCCAAAATTTTTAGACCATTTCCACAAGTTGTTTCCTATTTTGTACGGCCGCCATTTTAAGTTGAAAAGCCGCCAAAATTTTTAGACCATTTCCACAAGTTGAATTCTGCATTGTACGGCCGCCATTTTGAGTTAAAAAGCTTCCAAATTTTTTAGACCATTTCCACAAGTTGTTTCCTATTTTGTACGGCCGCCATTTTAAGTTGAAAAGCCGACAAAATTTTTAAACCATTTCCAAAAGTTGAATTCTCTATTGTACGGCCGCCATTTTGGGTTTAAAAAAAGCCAACATTTTTAGACCATTTCCACAAGTTGAATTCTGCATTGTACGGCCGCCATTTTGAGTTAAAAAGCTTTCAAATTTTTTACACCATTTTCACAAGTTGTGTCCTATTTTGTACGGCCGCCATTTTAAGTTGAAAAGCCGCCAAATTTTTAGACCTTTCCACAAGTTGAATTCTGCATTGTACGGCCGCCATTTTGAGTTTAAAAGCTTCCAAATTTTTTAGACCATTTTCACAAGTTGCTTTCTATTTTGTACGGCCGCCATTTTGAGTTTAAAAGCCGCCAACATTTTTAGACTATTTCTCAATGGTACAGCATCCATTTTGAGTTTAAAAGAAGCCAAAATTTTTAGACCATTTCCACAACTTGCATTCTGCATTGTACGTCCGACATTTTGAGTTTAAAAGCCGCCAACATTTTTAGACCATTTTCACAAGTTGCATTCGCCTTTGTACGGCCACCATTTTGAATTTAAAAGCCGCCAATATTTTTAGAACATTTCCACAAGTTGCATTCTCCATTGTACGGCCGCCACTTTAAGTTTAAAAGCCGCTAAATTTTTTAGACCATTTCTCCATTGTACGGCTGCTATTTTTAGTTTAAAAGCTGCCAAAATTTTAAGACCATTTCCGCTAAAATTTTTACACCATTTTTACAAGTTCAATTCTCCATTGTAGCGGACGTTGACGATACTATGCGCAGTACGTTCAAGTGGCCCCTACGACACCAGGACAAAGCCTGTTACGCGCGAGCCCAAGCAGATAACTGCCCACCTCCCACCCGACCGACCGAGGGGTGCAGCCGTAAAACGCACGGCGCGAATCGCGTGGACAAATACACAAGAGAAGAAACAGACAAACAAATAATACTATAGTTATCTATTAACTAAATGGGATAGGATAGATGTTTTAAGCATATTGATAGAAAACTCTGAGCTGATTACAGGGAAAATAAGGTTGTAATCAGAGCAGAGGACCCTAAAAGGTTCATGCATGGCATAGTTAGAAGAACAACGACTAAGGGATAATGGTATCAAAGGAGGTCTACTCCGTCTACATGGTACCGACAGATTTACCTGAGCTAATAACTCAGGCGAGTCGATATCACCAATTAGGAGCTTGTGCATGAAAATTGCACCAAGCATGGTTCTACGGTTAGTTAGGGAAGGAAGGTTAATCAAGAGAAGTCTACTAGAATACGAAGGCAAATTGACATTGCGATCCCAGCTTAAGCCACGAAGAGCAAATAGCAAGAACTGCTTTTGAACGGATTCAAGTCTAATCTGGTGCGACTCATATTGAGGTGACCAAATGCAAGATCCATACTCTAAAATAGGACGGACAAGCGAAGTAAAAAGAACTTTTGTTGTATAGGGGTCATCGAATTCTTTTGACCATCTTTTAATGAAACCCAGGACACTCATGGCCTTTGAGACCGTGGTGGAAATATGGGTGTTAAAATTTAACTTATGGTCCATAAGTACGCCCAAATCATTCATATTATTTAGACGTTCTAAAGGGCTATTGTTTAGAAAATAAGTGACCAGTTGAGGAGAGTTACGAAAAAAAGTCATTACCTTACATTTGGTAGTGTTAAGATTTAGTAGATTAAACTGGCACCAGGATTGAAAGTTTTTAAGATCAGCTTGTAGCCGACTAAATGAATCTGTATCTTTATACGTAAGACAAAGCTTGACATCGTCAGCATACATAAGCACACGCGAATGAACAATGACTGATGGAAGATCGTTAATGAATAGTGTGAAAAGCAGAGGGCCCAGATGACTACCTTGAGGTACACCAGATGTCACAGGAATGGAAACGGAAAAAGAAGACTTAAAAAGTACCTTCTGTTTTCTATTTGTTAAATATTCTCGAACCCAAGATAGGAAAAGGGGTGGAAACCCAATGTCGCTCAGCTTCGAAAGTAATAGGGTATGATTAACGGAATCAAAGGCTTTGCTGAAGTCAGTGTATATGACATCGGTTTGTTTACCATTTTTGAACCCCTTGATAATTATTGATGTAAATTCTAAAAGGTTAGTGGTTGTAGATCTACGTTTCACAAACCCATGTTGGGATGGCGAAATAATAGAGCTGCAAAAATGTTGCAATTGAGAAGTTATAATTTTCTCAAAAGCTTTCGGAATAGCGGACAATTTTGAGATACCCCTATAGTTAGTGGCTTCGGACTTTTTGCCATTTTTATGCAGAGGAATGATATACGACTCCTTCCAAATAGATGGAAAAGAGGAAGATTCGACAGACAATAGAAACAATTTTAAAATGGGTTTACATAATGCATTTGCACAGAACCTGAGTACACATCCAGGAAGACCATCTGGCCCCGGAGAATAAACGGGTTTAACTAATTTAAGTTCGCTAAGAATAGAACCTTCATCAATCACTGGATTGAAAATGCAATTAGCCTTTTCTAAATGATAAGGATACGGACTTGCTCGATATTCCGTTGAGGAATAAGTTGTTTTGAAAAAACTCGCAAACATATCGGCAATTGCCTGATCAGTGCTCGCTTTTTTATTTTGAAAAGACAAAAAAGATGGGTGCACAGAGGTCTTACGTTTAGAATTAACAAAATTATAAAATTGTTTAGGGTCAGAAGAAAACTGAAGCTTACACCGCTGAAGATAATTCTTATAGCATTGTGTATTAAGCATCATGAATTTTGAACGAGCGACTGTATACAGAGCATAGTCTGATGAACGACGTGTTTTTTGAAACTTCTTATAATATCGTGTCTTCACATTTTTCAAATTGCACAGCTCACGAGAGAACCAGGGAGGTTTGTTAAGCCGCTCCAGCCTACCAAGAGGCACACAAATATCAAAGAGTGAATTCAGAGTATCATAGAAAAAACGAACAGCTGAGTTCATATCTCTACAATTGTACAGATAAGACCAATCGGTAGTAGCAATGTTTTCATTAAGGCTGGCAAAGTCAGTCTTACGAAAGCACCTAGTTAGAGGTAACTCATTTGAACCAAGTAATGGTGAAAGCAAGGGCAGATCAATTTTTAAATTTAATGTAGGATGAAATTTGTCTTCTGGAAGAACAAATGGTTCGATCCTAGAAACCTCACAATAAGAAGAATCCAATACAAAAATAAGATCTAACGATTTTCCATTAGAATTTAAGACAGGATTGACTTGGGATAAAGATAAGCCTAGAAGGCCATCAATAAAGTCATGTGACAAAGAGGGCAGCAACATGGTACATTCATCTGTTGGTGACCATGCTAAAGCGGGTAAATTAAAATCACCTAAAACTATGAGCATGTCTTGACTGGAAACCAAAGAGGAGACAAACTGAATTGCCTCTAAATGATTTGAATATACCACCATGTCTGACAAAGGTGGAATATAGGAACAAGTAATAAAAGCATTAAAAGATTTAAAATTTACTTTAACATCGACAAACTCAATCTCCTGGGTACTAGAAAATTGAATCATTTCAGATGATAAAGCAGCATCAACAGCTATTAGAACGCCACCACCTATGCGAGAAATCCGGTCACGTCTGAATATAGAAAAATTTGTGGGAAAAACCGATGAATCAGCAATATCAGGTTTAAGCCACGTCTCTGTAAAAGCTAGAATGTTATGCTCAAAAGAAAGACTATCTACATAGAGATTAGGAAGTTTAGATTTCAGTCCTCTAACGTTCTGGTAACCCAGGTTAAGGGACGAAGCTGGTTTTTTTTGACACACCAGCAGATGCTGATGTGGCAGGAATAGTATTAGTTGTTGTTGTTGGCAAGCGAATCGGTTGCCGATTTTTCTTTTTACAGTATATTCCTTAACTATTATATGTTTCGGCCAAAAATCTTCTCGACATATGGTGTCGAAGATATTGGCAGAAACACTAATTTTAAAGGACGAAATGTCCCGAGAATAAGAAAATTTAAACTTCTCCACCGCAATATTCGAGACGTTAACTTTCTTCCGAATATAGGCTATTACATCATCAGATGTGACAACAGGGTCTAGCCTAGAAACAAATATATGTTTCTTTGGTGGTATGCCAACGAGAGGCCGCGGTCCCGAAGCGTCAGCCGCAGCAGTAACGTTGGACAAGTCACCCACTGCAGCAGTCAACTTGTTTACGGGGCCCTCGATACTTTTAGAACTATCGGCAATTTCCATTGGAATGGGTAATTGCCCGGACTTATCGGACACTACAATAGGCATCGTTTTTAAGAGATCATTCCCAGGTGATATCGGTAATTCCTTACTAATAGCATTCACAACCGGGCTCTTAAACGATATCAATTGCTGTACATTAGGAGTGGACGGTGCATGAGACCGGTCGGGGACGATAAGAGATGCTGGCGGATCTACAGATACAGAAACACCCCAAGGACTGGTCCTTTTACGTTTCGGAGACTCATTCATAAGCGATAAACTTCTGAACTGAGTCTCCACCGCAGTAAACTCCGCTTGGAGTTTATTAAAACCTGCCCTTAAGGTGTCAAAACTATCTCTAGTCCGCCTCATGAAAGAGCGCATCTCATTCTCGACCTCCCGGCAAGCATCACATCCATATTTTAAGCCACCACCTTTAGCAATAGACTCCTTTATTCTGCCTGTGTAACCTGCACACTTAACGTGAACCGCATTGTCACACAACCAACAAAGAATATAATCATGGGAGTCAACCGCATTAGTGGCAACTATACAATTATTTTTTGAGCAGACAACCATTTTATCAAAAAGTTTAATTTAATTAAAAGGAAATACAAAAAATAAAAAATAGAAATTCTAAAGGTAAAAAATCTGTGAATAAGAATATACTGACCAGTTCTGACACAAGGGTTAATGTGCAGAGTAAGCCTTCACAACTAAAGAATTAAAAGAGATTAAAGCACAAAAACAAAAACACGTATCACAGAGTCGCGGGTAGGCAAAAGACGAGAGCGCAAATCAATCAAGAATAGGAAAGAGCGGGAGAGCGCGTCAAATTGAACACATGCAACAACAATTTGTACGCAAGAGCGCGAGAGTTAGTTAAAAACGGTAAAGACACAAAAGCAAAAGAGATAAGCAAAACAACAACACCGCTAATGCGAGTATTGTTGTATGTTTTGATTTTATTTAAATTTAAACAAAAGCGACAGCAAGTATTCGCAAAATGAAAATAAAATTCGGATGCTGAAATTATTATTAATTAATTTAACCGGTAATAAATTTAAAAGTTATGGAAAAGTATTTAATCGCGAGAAAAAAATAAAAGTTGATAAGCGCAAAAAAAACACGCCCGTCCTCTGCAACGAGTGAAAGTTTATTGAAAGTTTATTGTACGGCCGCCATTTTGAGTTAAAAAGCTTTCAAATTTTTTACGCCTTTTTCACAAGTTGTGTCCTATTTTGTACGGCCGCCATTTTAAGTTGAAAAGCCGCCAAATTTTTAGACCTTTCCACAAGTTGAATTCTGCATTGTACGTCCGCCATTTTGAGTTTAAAAGCTTCCAAATTTTTTAGACCATTTTCACAAGTTGCTTTCTATCTTGTACGGCCGCCATTTTGAGTTAAAAAGCCGCCAACATTTTTAGACTATTTCTCAATGGTACAGCATCCATTTTGAGTTTAAAAGAAGCCAACATTTTTAGACCATTTCCACAACTTGCATTCTGCATTGTACGACCGACATTTTGAGTTTAAAAGCCGCTACATTTTTTAGACCATTTCTCCATTGTACGGCTGCTATTTTTAGTTTAAAAGCTCCCAAAATTTTTAGACCATTTCCGCTAAAATTTTTACACCATTTTTACAAGTTCAATTCTCCATTGTACGGCCGCCATTTTGAGTTAAAAAGCTTTCAAATTTTTTACACCTTTTTCACAAGTTGTGTCCTATTTTGTACGGCCGCCATTTTAAGTTGAAAAGCCGCCAAATTTTTAGACCTTTCCACAAGTTGAATTCTGCATTGTACGTCCGCCATTTTGAGTTTAAAAGCTTCCAAATTTTTTAGACCATTTTCACAAGTTGCTTTCTATTTTGTACGGCCGCCATTTTGAGTTTAAAAGCCGCCAACATTTTTATTTTTTGTCTATTTCTCAATGGTACAGCATCCATTTTGAGTTTAAAAGAAGCCAAAATTTTTAGACCATTTCCACAACTTGCATTCTGCATTGTACGACCGACATTTTGAGTTTAAAAGCCGCCAACATTTTTAGAACATTTCCACAAGTTGCATTCTCCATTGTACGGCCGCCATTTTGAGTTTAAAAGCCGACAAAATTTTTTGCCCATTTCTCCATTGTACGGTAGTTATTTTAAGTGAAAAAGCTGCCAAAATTTTTAGATCATTTCCTCTAAAATTTTTAGACCATTTTTACAAGTTCAATTCTCCATTGTACGGCCGCCATTTTGAGTTAAAAAGCGTCCAAATTTTAGTTTAAAAGCCGCCAACATTTTTACACCATTTCCACAAGTTGAATTCTCCTTTGTACGTCCGCCATTTTGAGCTTAAATCCGCCAAAATTTTTAGACCATTTCCACAAGTTTAATTCTCCATTGTACGGCCGACACCTTGAGTTTAAAAGCCGCTAAAATTTTTAGACCATTTCTCTATTGTACGGCCGCCATTTTGAGCTTAAATATGCTCAAATTTTTACACAATTTCCACAAGTTGCATTCTCCATTGTACGGCCGCCATTTTGAGTTTAAAAGCCGACAAAATTTTTTGCCCATTTCTCCATTGTACGGTAGTTATTTTAAGTGAAAAAGCTGCCAAAATTTTTAGATCATTTCCTCTAAAATTTTTAGACCATTTTTACAAGTTCAATTCTCCATTGTACGGCCGCCATTTTGAGTTAAAAAGCGTCCAAATTTTAGTTTAAAAGCCGCCAACATTTTTACACCATTTCCACAAGTTGAATTCTCCTTTGTACGGCCGCCATTTTGAGTTTAAAAGCCGCCAAAATTTTTAGACCATTTCCACAAGTTTAATTCTCCATTGTACGGCCGACACTTTGAGTTTAAAAGCCGCTAAAATTTTTAGACCATTTCTCTATTGTACGGCCGCCATTCTGAGTTTAAAAGTAGGCAACATTTTTAGACCATTTCCATAAGTTGCATTCCAAATTTTTTATACCATTTCCACAAGTTGTTTCTTATTTTATACAGTCGCCATTTTAAGTTGAAAAGCCGCCAAAATTTTTAGACCACTTCCACAAGTTGAATTCTCTATTGTACGGCCGCCATTTTGAGTTTAAAAGCCGCCAAAAATTTTAGACTATTTCCACAAGTTGAATTCTGCATTGTACGGCGGCCATTTTGAGTTTAAAAGCCGCCAAATTTTTAGACCTTTTCCGCAAGTTGAATTCTCAATTTTACAGCCGCTCTTTTGAATTTAAAAGCCGCCGAATTTTTTTAGACCATTTCCACAAGTTGAATTTTGAGTTTAAAAGCCGCCAACATTTTTAGACTATTTCTCAATGGTACAGCATCCATTTTGAGTTTAAAAGAAGCCAACATTTTTAGACCATTTCCACAACTTGTATTCTGCATTGTACGTCCGATATTTTGAGTTTAAAAGCCGCCAACATTTTTAGACCATTTTCACAAGTTGCATTCGCCTTTGTACGGCCACCATTTTGAATTTGAAAGCCGCCAATATTTTTAGAACATTTCCACAAGTTGCATTCTCCATTGTACGGCCGCCACTTTAAGTTTAAAAGCCGCTAAATTTTTTAGACCATTTCTCCATTGTACGGCTGCTATTTTCAGTTTAAAAGCTGCCAAAATTTTTAGACCATTTCCGCTAAAATTTTTACACCATTTCGTTGTAAAAATTTTGAGTTTAAAAGCCGCCAAAATTTTTAGCCCATTTCTCCATTGTACGGTGGTTATTTTAAGTGAAAAAGCTGCCAAAATTTGTAGACCATTTCCTCTAAAATTTTTAGACCATTTTCTACATGTTGAATTCTCCATCGTACGGCCGCCATTTTGAGTTTTAAAGCCGCCAAAATTTTTAGACCATTTTTACAAGTTCAATTCTCCATTGTACGGCCGCCATTTTGAGTTTAAAAGCCGCTAAAATTTTTAGACCATTTCTCTATTGTACGGCCGCCATTTTGAGCTTAAATATGCTAAAATTTTTACACAATTTCCACAAGTTGCATTCTCCTTTGTACGGCCGCCATTCTGAGTTTAAAAGTAGGCAACATTTTTAGACCATTTTCATAAGTTGCATTCTGCTTTGTACGGCCGCCATTTTGAGTTAAAAAGCTTCCAAATTTTTTATACCATTTCCACAAGTTGTTTCCTATTTTCTACAGCCGCCATTTTAAGTTGGAAAGCCGCCAAAAATTTTTAGACCACTTCCACAAGTTGAATTCTCTATTGTACGGCCGCCATTTTGAGTTTAAAAGCCGCCAAAAATTTTAGACTATTTCCACAAGTTGAATTCTGCATTGTACGGCCGCCATTTTGAGTTTAAAAGCCGCCAAAATTTTTTGCCCATTTCTCCATTGTACGGTAGTTATTTTGAGTTTAAAAGCAGTGCCAAAATTTTTTGAGTTTAAAACCATTTCCGCTAAAATTTTTACACCATTTTCTACATGTTGAATTCTCCATTGTACGGCCGCCATTTTGAGTTTTAAAGCCGCCAAAATTTTTAGACCATTTTTACAAGTTCAATTCTCCATTGTACGGCCGACACCTTGAGTTTAAAAGCCGCTAAAATTTTTAGACCATTTCTCTATTGTACGGCCGCCATTTTGAGCTTAAATATGCTAAAATTTTTACACAATTTCCACAAGTTGCATTCTCCTTTGTACGGCCGCCATTCTGAGTTTAAAAGTAGGCAACATTTTTAGACCATTTTCATAAGTTGCATTCTCCTTTGTACGGCGGCCATTTTGAGTTAAAAAGCGTCCAAATTTTAGTTTAAAAGCCGCACACATTTTTACACCATTTCCACAAGTTGAATTCTCCTTTGTACGTCCGCCATTTTGAGCTTAAATCCGCCAAAATTTTTAGACCATTTCCACAAGTTTAATTCTCCATTGTACGGCCGACACTTTGAGTTTAAAAGCCGCTAAAATTTTTAGACCATTTCCACAAGTTGTAACGGCCATTTGCCATTTTGAGCTTAAATAGCGCCAAAATTTTTAGACCATTTCCACAAGTTGCATTCTCCATTGTACGGCCGCCATTTTGAGTTTAAAAGTAGGCAACATTTTTAGACCATTTCCATAAGTTGCATTCTGCTTTGTACGGCCGCCATTTTGAGTTAAAAAGCTTCCAAATTTTTTAGACCATTTCCACAAGTTGTTTCCTATTTTGTACGGCCGCCATTTTAAGTTGAAAAGCCGCCAAAATTTTTAGACCATTTCCACAAGTTGAATTCTCCATTGTACGGCCGCCATTTTGAGTTTAAAAGCCGCCAAAAATTTTAGACTATTTCCACAAGTTGAATTCTGCATTGTACGGCCGCCATTTTGAGTTTAAAAGCCGCCAAAATTTTTTGCCCATTTCTCCATTGTACGGTAGTTATTTTAAGTGAAAAAGCTGCCAAAATTTTTAGATTAAAAGCCTCCAAAATTTTTAGACCATTTTCACAAGTTGAATTCTCCATTGTACGGCCGCCATTTTGAGTTAAAAAGCGTCCAAATTTTAGTTTAAAAGCCGCCAACATTTTTAGACCATTTCCACAAGTTGAATTCTCCTTTGTACGTCCGCCATTTTGAGCTTAAATCCGCCAAAATTTTTAGACCATTTCCACAAGTTTAATTCTCCATTGTACGGCCGCCATTTTGAGTTTAAAAGCCGCCAAAATTTTTAGACCATTTCCACAAGTTGAATTCTCCATTGTACGGCCGCCATTTTGAGTTTAAAAAGCCGCCAAAATTTTTAGACCATTTCCACAAGTTGCATTCTCCATTGTACGGCCGCCATTTTGAGTTTAAAAGTAGGCAACATTTTTAGACCATTTCCATAAGTTGCATTCTGCTTTGTACGGCCGCCATTTTGAGTTAAAAAGCTTCCAAATTTTTTATACCATTTCCACAAGTTGTTTCCTATTTTCTACAGCCGCCATTTTAAGTTGAAAAGCCGCCAAAATTTTTAGACCATTTCCACAAGTTGAATTCTCTATTGTACGGCCGCCATTTTGAGTTTAAAAGAAGCCAAAATTTTTAGACCATTTCCACAAGTTGAATTCTCCATTGTACGGCCGCCATTTTGAGTTTAAAAGCCGCCAAATTTTTAGACCATTTCCACAAGTTGAATTCTGCATTGTACGGCCGCCATTTTGAGTTTAAAAGCTTCCAAATTTTTTAGACCATTTTCACAAGTTGCTTTCTCCATTTGTACGGCCGCCATTTTGAGTTTAAAAGCCGCCAACATTTTTAGACCATTTCTCAAGTGGTACAGCCGCCATTTTGAGTTTAAAAGCCGCCAAAATTTTTAGACCATTTCCACAAGTTGCATTCTCCATTGTACGGCCGCCATTTTGAGTTTAAAAGCCGCCAACATTTTTAGACCATTTCCACAAGTTGAATTACTCATTGTACGGCCGCCATTTTGAGTTTAAAAGCCGCCAAAATTTTTTGCCCATTTCTCCATTGTACGGTAGTTATTTTAAGTGAAAAAGCTGCCAAAATTTTTAGACCATTTCCTCTAAAATTTTTAGACCATTTTTACAAGTTCAATTCTCCATTGTACGGCCGCCATTTTGAGTTAAAAAGCGTCCAAATTTTATTTAAACCATTTCCACAAGTTGAATTCTCCTTTGTACGTCCGCCATTTTGAGTTTAAAACCGCCAAAATTTTTAGACCATTTCCACAAGTTAATAATTCTCCATTGTACGGCCGCCATTTTGCGTTTAAAAGCCGCCAACATTTTTAGACCATTTCCACAAGTTGAATTACTCATTGTACGGCCGCCATTTCGAGTTTAAAAGCTGCCAAAATTTTTAGACCATTTCCACAAGTTGCATTTTGCATTGTACGGCCGCCATTTCGAGTTTAAAAGCCGCCAAAATTTTTAGACCATTTCCACAAGTTGCATTCTGCTTTGTACGGCCGCCATTTTGAGTTAAAAAGCCTCCAAATTTTTTAGACCATTTCCACAAGTTGTATTCTCCATTTTCTACAGCCGCCATTTTGAGTTGAAAAGCCGCCAAAAATTTTTAGACCATTTCCACAAGTTGAATTCTTCCATTGTATCGGCCGCCATTTTGAGTTTAAAAGCCGCCAAAATTTTTAGACCATTTCCACAAGTTGAATTCTCCATTGTACGGCCGCCATTTTGAGTTTAAAAGCCGCCAAATTTTTAGACCATTTCCACAAGTTGAATTCTCCATTGTACGGCCGCCATTTTGAGTTTAAAAGCCGCCAAATTTTTTTAGACCATTTCCACAAGTTGAATTCTCCATTGTACGGCCGCCATTTTGAGTTTAAAAGCCGCCAAAATTTTTAGACTATTTCTCACCATTTCGGCAATTTTGAGTTTAAAAGCCGCCAAAATTTTTAGACCATTTCCACAAGTTGTATTCTGCATTTTACAGTCGAAAGCCGCCATTTTTTTATAAAAGCCGCCAAAATTTTTAGACCATTTCCACAAGTTGAATTCTCCATTGTACGGCCGCCATTTTGAGTTTAAAAGCCGCCAAAATTTTTAGACCATTTCCACAAGTTGAATTCTCCATTGTACGGCCGCCATTTTGAGTTAAAAAGCGCCAAATTTTTTAGACCATTTCCACAAGTTTTAACCATTTACGTTGCCACATAGTTTGTAAAAGCCGCCAAAATTTTTAGACCATTTCTCCATTGTACTCAAAATTTTATTTTTTTGAATTCTCCATTAGTCGGCCGCCATTTTGAGTTTTAAAACGCCCCAAAATTTTTAGACCATTTCCACAAGTTCAATTCTCCATTGTACGGCCGCCATTTTGAGTTAAAAAGCGTCCAAATTTTAGTTTAAAAGCCCCAACATTTTACATTTCCACAAGTTGAATTCTCCTTTGTACGTCCGCCATTTTGAGTTTAAAAGCCGCCAAAATTTTTAGACCATTTCCACAAGTTGAATTCTCCATTGTACGGCCGCCATTTTGAGTTTAAAAGCCTCCAAATTTTTTAGACCATTTCTCCAAGTTGTACGGTCTCCTATTTTAAGTGAAAGCCGCCAAAATTTTTAGTTCAAAAGCCTCCAAAATTTTTAGACCATTTCCACAAGTTGAATTCTCCATTGTACGGCCGCCATTTTGAGTTAAAAACCGCCAAAATTTTTAGTTTAAAACAATTTTTAGACCATTTCCACAAGTTGAATTCTCCATTGTACGGCCGCCATTTTGAGCTTAAAAAGCCGCCAAAATTTTTAGACCATTTCCACAAGTTGAATTCTCCATTGTACGGCCGCCATTTTGAGTTTAAAAGCCGCCAAAATTTTTAGACCATTTCCACAAGTTGATTCCTATTGTACGGCCGCCATTTTGAGTTTAAAAATGCTAAAATTTTTTAGACCATTTCCACAAGTTGAATTCTCCATTGTACGGCCCCCCTTTCTGAGTTTAAAAGAGCCAAAATTTTTAGACCATTTCCACAAGTTGTATTCCATTTGTACGGCCGCCATTTTGAGTTAAAAAGCTGCCAAAATTTTTAGACCATTTCCACAAGTTGTATTCTCTATTGTACGGCCGCCATTTTAAGTTGAAAAAGCCGCCAAAATTTTTTAGACCATTTCCACAAGTTGAATTCTCCATTGTACGGCCGCCATTTTGAGTTTAAAAGCCGCCAAAATTTTTAGACCATTTCCACAAGTTGAATTCTCCATTGTACGGCCGCCATTTTGAGTTTAAAAGCCGCCAAATTTTTTTGGACCATTTCCCCAAGTTGTAATTATTTTAAGTGAAAAGCCGCCAAAATTTTTAGATCATTTCCCCAAAATTTTTTAGACCATTTCCACAAGTTGAATTCTCCATTGTACGGCCGCCATTTTGAGTTAAAAAGCTTCCAAATTTTAGTTTAAAAGCCCACATTTTTACACCATTTCCACAAGTTGAATTCTCCTTTGTACGGCCGCCATTTTGAGTTTAAAAGCGCCAAAATTTTTAGACCATTTCCACAAGTTGAATTCTCAATTGTGACGGCCGCCATTTTGAATTTAAAAGCCGCCAAATTTTTTAGACCATTTCCACAAGATTCGCCTTTGTACGGCCCCATTTTGATTTAAAAGCCGCCAACATTTTTTAGACCATTTCCACAAGTTGAATTCTCCAATTTACGCCATTTTGAGTTTAAAAGCCGCCAAAATTTTTAGACCATTTCCACAAGTTCAATTCTCCATTGTACAGCCGCCATTTTGAGTTAAAAAGCCTCCAAACTTTTTAGACCATTTCCACAAGTTGAATTCTCCATTGTACGGCCGCCATTTTGAGTTTAAAAGAAGCCAAAATTTTTAGACCATTTCCACAAGTTGCATTCTCCTTTGTACGGCCGCCATTTTGAGTTAAAAAGCTTCCAGAATTTTGGTTTAAAATTTGCACAAGTTGCATTCTGCATTTTGAACGTCCGCCATTTTAAGTTTAAAAGCCGCCAAAATTTTTAGACCATTTCCACAAGTTGAATTCTCCATTGTACGGCCGCCATTTTGAGTTTAAAAGAGCCAAAATATTTAGACCATTTCCACAAGTTGCATTCTCCATTGTACGGCCGCCATTTTGAGTTTAAAAGAATGCAAAATTTTTAGACCATTTCCACAAGTTGTTTCCTATTTTGTACGGCCGCCATTTTAAGTTGAAAAACCGCCAAAATTTTTAGACCATTTCCACAAGTTGAATTCTGCATTGTACGGCCGCCATTTTGAGTTTAAAAGCTTCAACATTTTTAATTCAAATTTTTAGACCATTTCCACAAGTTGTTTCCTATTTTGTACGGCCGCCATTTTAAGTTGAAAAGCCGCCAAAATTTTTAGACCATTTCCACAAGTTGAATTCTCTATTGTACGGCCGCCATTTTGAGTTTAAAAAGAGCCAAAATTTTTAGACCATTTCCACAAGTTGAATTCTGCATTGTACGGCCGCCATTTTGAGTTTAAAAGCCTCCAAAATTTTTAGACCATTTCCACAAGTTGAATTCTCTATTGTACGGCCGCCATTTTGAGTTAAAAAGCCGCCAAAATTTTTAGACCATTTCCACAAGTTGAATTCTGCATTGTACGGCCGCCATTTTGAGTTTAAAAGCTTCCAAAATTTTTAGACCATTTCCACAAGTTGCTTTCCATATTTTGTACGGCCGCCATTTTGAGTTTGAAAAGCCGCCAAAATTTTTAGACCATTTCCACAAGTTGAATTCTCTATTGTACGGCCGCCATTTTGAGTTTAAAAAGAGCCAAAATTTTTAGAACATTTCTCCATTGTACAGACGCCATTTTGAGTTAAAAAGACTCCAAATTTTTAGACCATTTCCACAAGTTGAATTCTCCATTATACGCCATTTTGAGTTTAAAAGCCGTCAAAATTTTTAGACCATTTCCACAAGTTGAATTCTCCATAATACGCCATTTTGAGTTTAAAAGCCGCCAAGTTGAATTCTCCATTGTACGGCCGCCATTTTGAGTTTGAAAGCTTCCAAAATTTTTAGACCATTTCAACAAGTTGAATTCTCTATTGTGTACGGCCGCCATTTTGGGTTTAAAAAGCCTAAAAATTTTTAGACCATTTCCACAAGTTGCATTCTCCATTTGTACGGCCGCCATTTTAAGTTTAAAAGCAGCCAAAATTTTTAGACCATTTCCACAAGTTGCTTCTGCTATTTTGTACGGCCGCCATTTTGAGTTAAAAAGCCGCCAAATTTTTAGACCATTTCCACAAGTTGATATTCCTTATTTTGTACGGCCGCCATTTTGAAGTTTAAAAGCCGCCAAAATTTTTAGACCATTTCCACAAGTTGAATTCTCCATTGTATGGCCGCCATTTTGAGTTTAAAAGTTGGCAAAATTTTTAGACCATTTCCACAAGTTGCATTCTGCATTGTACGGCCGCCATTTTGAGTTAAAAAGCTTCCAAAATTTTTGTACCATTTCCACAAGTTGCATTCTCCATTGTACGGCCGCCATTTTGAGTTTAAAAGCCGCCAAAATTTTTAGACCATTTCCACAAGTTGCATTCTCCATTCTACGGCTGCCATTTTGAGTTTAAAAGTTTCCAAAATTTTTAGACCATTTCCACAAGTTGCATTCTCTATTGTACGGCCGCCATTTTGAGTTTAAAAGCCGCCAAAATTTTTAGACCATTTCCACAAGTTTAATTCTCCATTGTACAGCCGCCATTTTGAGTTTAAAAGCCGCCAAAATTTTTAGACCGTTTCCACAAGTTGAATTCTCCATTGTACGGCCGCCATTTTGAGTGAAAAAGCCGCCAAATTTTTTAGACCATTTCCCCAAGTTGCATTCTCCATTGTACGGCCGCCATTTTGAGTTAAAAAAAAGCTTCCAAAATTTTTAGACCATTTCCACAAGTTGAATTCTCCATTTTTGTACGGCCGCCATTTTGAGTTTAAAAGCCGCCAAAATTTTTAGACCATTTCCACAAGTTGAATTCTCCATTGTACAGCCGCCATTTTGAGTTTAAAAAAGCCAAAATTTTTAGACCATTTCCACAAGTTGAATTCTCCATTATACGGCCGCCATTTTGAGTTTAAAAAGCTGCCAAAATTTTTAGACCATTTCCACAAGTTGCATTCTCCATTGTACGGCCGCCATTTTGAAGTCAAAAGCCAGACCATTTTGGTTTAAACCATTTCCACAAGTTGAATTCTCCATTGTACGCCGCCATTTTGAGTTAAAAAACCTCCAAATTTTTTAGACCATTTCCACAAGTTGCATTCTCCATATTTTGTACGGCCGCCATTTTGAGTTAAAAAGCCGCCAAAATTTTTAGACCATTTCCACAAGTTGAATTCTGCATTGTACAGCCGCCATTTTGAGTTAAAAAGCCTCCAAATTTTTTTAGACCATTTCCACAAGTTGAATTCTCCATTATACGGCCGCATTTTGAAGTTGTATTTTTAAAAATGAAGCCAAAATTTTTAGACCATTTCCACAAGTTGAATTCTCCATTGTACGGCCGCCATTTTGGGTTTAAAAAAAAGCTTCCAAATTTTTTTAGACCATTTCCACAAGTTGTTTCCTATTTTGTACGGCCGCCATTTTAAGTTGAAAAGCCGCCAAAATTTTTAGACCATTTCCACAAGTTGAATTCTCTATTGTACGGCCGCCATTTTGAGTTTAAAAAAAGCCAAAATTTTTAGACCATTTCCACAAGTTGAATTCTCCATTGTACGGCCGCCATTTTGAGTTTAAAAGCCGCCAAAATTTTTAGACCATTTCCACAAGTTGAATTCTCCATTGTACGGCCGCCATTTTGAGTTTAAAAGCCGCCAAATTTTTTTAGACCATTTCCACAAGTTGAATTCTGCATTGTACGGCCGCCATTTTGAGTTTAAAAGCCGCCAAAATTTTTAGACCATTTCCACAAGTTGCATTCTCCATTTTACGGCCGCCATTTTGAGTTTAAAAGCCGCCAAAATTTTTAGACCATTTCCACAAGTTGAATTCTCCATTGTACGGCCGCCATTTTGAGTTTAAAAGCAGCCAAAATTTTTTAGACCATTTCCACAAGTTGCATTCTCCATTGTACGGCCGCCATTTTGAGTTTAAAAGCCGCCAAAATTTTTAGACCATTTCCACAAGTTGCATTCTCCATTGTACGGCCGCCATTTTGAGTTTAAAAGCCGCCAAAATTTTTAGACCATTTCCACAAGTTGAATTCTCCATTGTACGGCCGCCATTTTGAGTTTAAAAAGCCGCCAAAATTTTTTAGACCATTTCCACAAGTTGATTCTCCATTGTACGGCCGCCATTTTGAGTTTAAAAGCCGCCAAAATTTTTTAGACCATTTCCACAAGTTGCATTCTCCATTGTACGGCCGCCATTTTGAGTTTAAAAGCAGCCAAAATTTTTAGACCATTTCCACAAGTTGAATTCTCCTTTGTACGGCCGCCATTTTGAGTTTAAAAAGCCGCCAAAATTTTTTAGACCATTTCCACAAGTTGAATTCTCCATTTTGTACGGCCGCCATTTTGAGTTTAAAAGCCGCCAAAATTTTTAGACCATTTCCACAAGTTGAATTCTCCTATTGTACGGCCGCCATTTTGAGTTTAAAAGCCGCCAAAATTTTTAGACCATTTCCACAAGTTGAATTCTCCATTGTACGGCCGCCATTTTGAGTTTAAAAAGCCGCCAAAATTTTTTAGACCATTTCCACAAGTTGCATTCTCCATTATACGGCCGCCATTTTGAGTTTAAAAGCCGCCAAAATTTTTAGACCATTTCCACAAGTTGAATTCTGCATTGTACGGCCGCCATTTTGAGTTTAAAAGCCGCCAAAATTTTTAGACCATTTCCACAAGTTGATTCTCCTATTTTGTACGGCCGCCATTTTGAGTTGAAAAGCCGCCAAAATTTTTTAGACCATTTCCACAAGTTGAATTCTCTATTGTACGGCCGCCATTTTGAGTTTAAAAAACCGCCAAAATTTTTAGACCATTTCCACAAGTTGCATTCTCCATTGTACGGCCGCCATTTTGAGTTTAAAAAGCTGCCAAATTTTGTAGACCATTTCCACAAGTTGCATTCTCCATTCTCCATAGATTGTACGGCCGCCATTTTGAGTTTAAAAGCCGCCAAAATTTTTAGACCATTTCCACAAGTTGCATTCTCCATTGTACGGCCGCCATTTTGAGTTTAAAAGCCGCCAAAATTTTTAGACCATTTCCACAAGTTGCATTCTCCATTCTCCATAGATTGTACGGCCGCCATTTTGAGTTTAAAAGCCGCCAAAATTTTTAGACCATTTCCACAAGTTGCATTCTCCATTGTACGGCCGCCATTTTGAGTTTAAAAGCCGCCAAAATTTTTAGACCATTTCCACAAGTTGCATTCTCCATTGTACGGCCGCCATTTTGAGTTAAAAAGCCGCCAAAATTTTTAGACCATTTCCACAAGTTGAATTCTCCATTGTACGGCCGCCATTTTGAGTTTAAAAGCCGCCAAAATTTTTTAGACCATTTCCACAAGTTGAATTCTCCATTGTACGGCCGCCATTTTGAGTTTAAAAGCCGCCAAAGTTGAATTCTCCATTGTACGGCCGCCATTTTGAGTTTAAAAGCCGCCAAAATTTTTAGACCATTTCCACAAGTTGAATTCTCCATTTGTACGGCCGCCATTTTGAGTTTAAAAGCCGCCAAAATTTTTAGACCATTTCCACAAGTTGCATTTCTCCATTGTACGGCCGCCATTTTGAGTTTAAAAGCCGCCAAAATTTTTAGACCATTTCCACAAGTTGAATTCTCCATTGTACGGCCGCCATTTTGAGTTAAAAAAGCCGCCAAAATTTTTTAGACCATTTCCACAAGTTGAATTCTCCATTTTGTACGGCCGCCATTTTGAGTTTAAAAGCCGCCAAAATTTTTAGACCATTTCCACAAGTTGAATTCTCCATTGTACGGCCGCCATTTTGAGTTTAAAAGCCGCCAAAATTTTTAGACCATTTCCACAAGTTGCATTCTCCATTTGTACGGCCGCCATTTTGAGTTTAAAAAGCCTCCAAAATTTTTTAGACCATTTCCACAAGTTGAATTCTCCTATTTTGTACGGCCGCCATTTTGAGTTGAAAAGCCGCCAAAATTTTTTAGACCATTTCCACAAGTTGAATTCTCCATTGTACGGCCGCCATTTTGAGTTTAAAAGCCGCCAAAATTTTTTAGACCATTTCCACAAGTTGAATTCTCCATTTTGTACGGCCGCCATTTTGAGTTTAAAAGCCGCCAAAATTTTTAGACCATTTCCACAAGTTGCATTCTCCATTGTACGGCCGCCATTTTGAGTTTAAAAGCCGCCAAAATTTTTAGACCATTTCCACAAGTTGAATTCTCCTTTGTACGGCCGCCATTTTGAGTTTAAAAGCCGCCAAAATTTTTAGACCATTTCCACAAGTTGAATTCTCCATTGTACGGCCGCCATTTTGAGTTAAAAAGCTTCCAAAATTTTTTTAGACCATTTCCACAAGTTGCATTCTCCATTTTGTACGGCCGCCATTTTGAGTTTAAAAGCCGCCAAAATTTTTTAGACCATTTCCACAAGTTGAATTCTCCATTGTACGGCCGCCATTTTGAGTTTAAAAAGCCGCCAAAATTTTTAGACCATTTCCACAAGTTGCATTCTCCATTGTACGGCCGCCATTTTGAGTTAAAAAGCCGCCAAAATTTTTAGACCATTTCCACAAGTTGCATTCTCCATTGTACGGCCGCCATTTTGAGTTTAAAAGCCGCCAAAATTTTTAGACCATTTCCACAAGTTGAATTCTCCATTGTACGGCCGCCATTTTGAGTTTAAAAGCCGCCAAAATTTTTAGACCATTTCCACAAGTTGCATTCTCCATTGTACGGCCGCCATTTTGAGTTTAAAAAGCCGCCAAATTTTTTAGACCATTTCCACAAGTTGAATTCTCCTATTGTACGGCCGCCATTTTGAGTTTAAAAGCCGCCAAAATTTTTAGACCATTTCCACAAGTTGAATTCTCCATTGTACGGCCGCCATTTTGAGTTTAAAAGCCGTCAAAATTTTTAGACCATTTCCACAAGTTGAATTCTCCATTGTACGGCCGCCATTTTGAGTTAAAAAGCCTCCAAAATTTTTTAGACCATTTCCACAAGTTGAATTCTCCATTTTGTACGGCCGCCATTTTGAGTTTAAAAGCCGCCAAAATTTTTTAGACCATTTCCACAAGTTGAATTCTCTATTGTACGGCCGCCATTTTGAGTTTAAAAAGCCGCCAAAATTTTTAGACCATTTCCACAAGTTGAATTCTCCATTGTACGGCCGCCATTTTGAGTTTAAAAAGCCGCCAAAATTTTTTAGACCATTTCCACAAGTTGCATTTCTCCATTGTACGGCCGCCATTTTGAGTTAAAAAGCCGCCAAAATTTTTAGACCATTTCCACAAGTTGAATTCTGCATTGTACGGCCGCCATTTTGAGTTTAAAAGAATGCAAAATTTTTAGACCATTTCCACAAGTTGTTTCCTATTTTGTACGGCCGCCATTTTAAGTTGAAAAGCCGCCAAAATTTTTAGACCATTTCCACAAGTTGAATTCTCCATTGTACGGCCGCCATTTTGAGTTTAAAAGCAGCCAAAATTTTTAGACCATTTCCACAAGTTGCATTCTCCTATTGTACGGCCGCCATTTTGAGTTTAAAAGCCGCCAAAATTTTTAGACCATTTCCACAAGTTGAATTCTCCATTGTACGGCCGCCATTTTGAGTTAAAAAGCCTCCAAATTTTTTAGACCATTTCCACAAGTTGAATTCTCATTGTACGGCCGCCATTTTGAGTTTAAAAGCCGCCAAAATTTTTAGACCATTTCCACAAGTTGAATTCTCCATTGTACGGCCGCCATTTTGAGTTTAAAAGCCGCCAAAATTTTTAGACCATTTCCACAACTTGAATTCTCCATTGTACGGCCGCCATTTTGAGTTTAAAAAGCCTCCAAAATTTTTTAGACCATTTCCACAAGTTGCATTTCTCTATTGTACGGCCGCCATTTTGAGTTTAAAAGCCGCCAAAATTTTTAGACCATTTCCACAAGTTGAATTCTCCATTGTACGGCCGCCATTTTGAGTTTAAAAGCCGCCAAAATTTTTTAGACCATTTCCACAAGTTGAATTCTCCATTTTGTACGGCCGCCATTTTGAGTTTAAAAGCCGCCAAAATTTTTAGACCATTTCCACAAGTTGAATTCTCCATTGTACGGCCGCCATTTTGAGTTTAAAAGCCGCCAAAATTTTTAGACCATTTCCACAAGTTGAATTCTCCATTGTACGGCCGCCATTTTGAGTTTAAAAGCCGCCAAAATTTTTAGACCATTTCCACAAGTTGAATTCTCCATTGTACGGCCGCCATTTTGAGTTTAAAAGCCGCCAAAATTTTTAGACCATTTCCACAAGTTGCATTCTCCATTTTGTACGGCCGCCATTTTGAGTTAAAAAGCCGCCAAATTTTTTAGACCATTTCCACAAGTTGAATTCTCCATTGTACGGCCGCCATTTTGAGTTTAAAAAGCCGCCAAAATTTTTTAGACCATTTCCACAAGTTGAATTCTCCATTGTACGGCCGCCATTTTGAGTTAAAAAGCCGCCAAAATTTTTTAGACCATTTCCACAAGTTGCATTCTCCATTGTACGGCCGCCATTTTGAGTTAAAAAGCAGCCAAAATTTTTAGACCATTTCCACAAGTTGCATTCTCCATTGTACGGCCGCCATTTTGAGTTTAAAAGAAGCCCAAATTTTTAGACCATTTCCACAAGTTGAATTCTCCATTGTACGGCCGCCATTTTGAGTTTAAAAGCAGCCAAAATTTTTAGACCATTTCCACAAGTTGCATTCTCCTATTGTACGGCCGCCATTTTGAGTTAAAAGCCGCCAAAATTTTTTAGACCATTTCCACAAGTTGCATTTCTCCATTGTACGGCCGCCATTTTGAGTTAAAAAGCCGCCAAAATTTTTAGACCATTTCCACAAGTTAAATTCTCCATTGAACAGACCCCATTTTGAGTTAAAAAGCCAACAAAATGTTTAGACCATTTCCCCAAGTTGAATTCTGCATTGTACAGCCGCCATTTTGAGTTAAAAAGCCTCCAAATTTTTTAGACCATTTCCACAAGTTCCATTCTGCATTGTACGGCCGCCATTTTGAGTTAAAAAGCTTTCAAATTTTTTAGACCATTTCCACAAGTTGCATTCTCTTTTGTACGGCCGCCATTTTGAGTTTAAAAAGCCGCCAAAATTTTTTAGACCATTTCCACAAGTTGAATTCTCCATTTTGTACGGCCGCCATTTTGAGTTGAAAAAGCCGCCAAAATTTTTAGACCATTTCCACAAGTTGAATTCTCCATTGTACGGCCGCCATTTTGAGTTTAAAAGCCGCCAAAATTTTTAGACCATTTCCACAAGTTGAATTCTCCATTGTACGGCCGCCATTTTGAGTTTAAAAAGCCGCCAAAATTTTTTAGACCATTTCCACAAGTTGCATTCTCCATTGTACGGCCGCCATTTTGAGTTTAAAAGCCGCCAAAATTTTTAGACCATTTCCACAAGTTGAATTCTCCTATTGTACGGCCGCCATTTTGAGTTTAAAAAGCCGCCAAAATTTTTTAGACCATTTCCACAAGTTGAATTCTCCATTGTACGGCCGCCATTTTGAGTTTAAAAGCCGCCAAAATTTTGTAGACCATTTCCACAAGTTGCATTTCTCCATTTGTACGGCCGCCATTTTGAGTTGAAAAGCCGCCAAAATTTTTAGACCATTTCCACAAGTTGCATTCTCCATTGTACGGCCGCCATTTTGAGTTTAAAAGCCGCCAAAATTTTTAGACCATTTCCACAAGTTGCATTCTCCATTGTACGGCCGCCATTTTGAGTTTAAAAGCCGCCAACATTTTTAGACCATTTTCACAAGTTGAATTCTCCATTGTACGGCCGCCATTTTGAATTTAAAAGCCGCCAAAATTTTTAGACCATTTCCACAAGTTGCATTCTCCATTGTACGGCCGCCATTTTGAGTTTAAAAGCCGCCAACATTTTTAGACCATTTCAGTGATTCCATTGTACGGCCGCCATTTTGAGTTAAAAGCCGCCAAAATTTTTAGACCATTTCCACAAGTTGCATTCTCCATTGTACGGCCGCCATTTTGAGTTTAAAAGTAGGCAACATTTTTAGACCATTTCCATAAGTTGCATTCTGCTTTGTACGGCCGCCATTTTGAGTTAAAAAGCTTCCAAATTTTTTATACCATTTCCACAAGTTGTTTCCTATTTTGTACGGCCGCCATTTTAAGTTGAAAAGCCGCCAAAATTTTTAGACCATTTCCACAAGTTGAATTCTCCATTGTACGGCCGCCATTTTGGGTTTAAAAGCCGCCAAAATTTTTAGACCATTTCCACAAGTTGAATTCTCCATTGTACGGCCGCCATTTTGAGTTAAAAAGCCTCCAAAATTTTTTAGACCATTTCCACAAGTTGAATTCTCCATTTGTACGGCCGCCATTTTGAGTTAAAAAGCCGCCAAAATTTTTAGACCATTTCCACAAGTTGAATTCTCCATTGTACGGCCGCCATTTTGAGTTTAAAAGCCGCCAAATTTTTTAGACCATTTCCACAAGTTGAATTCTCCATTTTGTACGGCCGCCATTTTGAGTTTAAAAGCCGCCAAACTTTTTAGACCATTTCCACAAGATGCAGTCTTCATTGTACGGCCGCCATTTTGGGTTTAAAAGCCGCCAAAATTTTTAGACCATTTCCACAAGTTGAATTCTCCATTGTACGGCCGCCATTTTGAGTTTAAAAGCCGCCAAAATTTTTAGACCATTTTCACAAGTTGCATTCTCCATTCTCCATAGATTGTACGGCTGCATTTCCACAAGTTGCATTCTCCATTGTACGGCCGCCATTTTGAGTTTAAAAGCCGCCAAAATTTTTAAACCATTTTCACAAGTTGCATTCTCCATTATGTACGGCCGCCATTTTGAGTTTAAAAAGCCGCCAAAATTTTTAGACCATTTCCACAAGTTGAATTCTCCTATTGTACGGCCGCCATTTTGAGTTTAAAAAGCGCCAAAATTTTTAGACCATTTCCACAAGTTGAATTCTCCATTGTACAGCCGCCATTTTGAGTTTAAAAAAGACGCCAAAATTTTTTAGACCATTTCCACAAGTTGAATTCTCCATTATACGGCGCCATTTTGAGTTTAAAAGCCGCCAAAATTTTTAGACCATTTCCACAAGTTGAATTCTCCATTGTACGGCCGCCATTTTGAGTTTAAAAGCCGCCAAATTTTTAGCCTTTCCACAAGTTGAATTCTCCATTGTACGGCCGCCATTTTGAGTTTAAAAGCCGCCAAATTTTTTAGACCATTTCCACAAGTTGCATTCTCCATTGTACGGCCGCCATTTTGAGTTTAAAAGCCGCCAAAATTTTTAGACCATTTCCACAAGTTGCATTTTCCATTGTACGGCCGCCATTTTGAGTTTAAAAGCCGCCAACATTTTTAGACCATTTCCACAAGTTGCATTCTCCATTGTACGGCCGCCATTTTGAGTTTAAAAGCCGCCAAAATTTTTAGACCATTTCCACAAGTTGCATTCTCCATTGTACGGCCGCCATTTTGAGTTTAAAAGCCGCCAAAATTTTTAAACCATTTCCAAAAGTTGTTTCTCCATTGTATGGCCGGCATTTTGAGTTTAAAAGTAGGCAACATTTTTAGACCATTTCCATAAGTTGCATTCTGCTTTGTACGGCCGCCATTTTGAGTTAAAAAGCCGCCAAAATTTTTTACACCATTTCCACAAGTTGAATTCTCCATTTTGTACGGCCGCCATTTTAAGTTGAAAAGCCGCCAAAAATTTTTAGACCATTTCCACAAGTTGAATTCTGCATTGTACGGCCGCCATTTTGAGTTTAAAAAAGCTCGCCAAAATTTTTTAGACCGTTTCCACAAGTTGTTTCCTATTTTGTACGGCCGCCATTTTAAGTTGAGAAGCCGACAAAATTTTTAAACCATTTCCAAAAGTTGTTTCTCCATTGTATGGCCGGCATTTTGAGTTTAAAAGTAGGCAACATTTTTAGACCATTTCCATAAGTTGCATTCTGCTTTGTACGTCCGCCATTTTCAGCTTAAATCCGCCAAAATTTTTAGACCATTTCCCCAAGTTCAATTCTCCATTGTACGGCCGCCATTTTGAGTTAAAAAGCTTTCAAATTTTTTAGACCATTTTCACAAGTTGTTTCCTATTTTGTACGGCGGCCATTTTAAGTTGAAAAGCCGCCAAAATTTTTACACCATTTCCACAAGTTGAATTCTCTATTGTACGGCCGCCATTTTGAGTTTAAAAAAAGCCAAAATTTTTAGATCATTTTGATAAGTTGCATTCTGCATTATACGGCCGCCATTTTGAGTTAAAAAGAAGCCAAAATTTTTAGACCATTTACACAAGTTCCATTCTCCATTGTACAGCCGCCATTTTGAGTTGAAAAGCCGCCAAAAATTGTAGACCATTTCAACAAGTTGAATTCTCCATTGTACGCCATTTTGAGTTTAAAAGCCGCCAAAATTTTTAGACCATTTCCACAAGTTGAATTCTCCATTGTACAGCCGCCATTTTGAGTTAAAAAGCCTCCAAATTTTTTAGATCATTTCCACAAGTTGTTTCCTATATTGTACGGCCGTCATTTTAAGTTGAAAAGCCGCCAAAATTTTTAGACCATTTCCACAAGTTGAATTCTCCATTATACGCCATTTTGAGTTTAAAAGCCGCCAAAATTTTTTAGACCATTTCCACAAGTTGAATTCTCCATTGTACGGCCGCCATTTTGAGTTTAAAAGCCGCCAAAATTTTTAGACCATTTCCACAAGTTGAATTCTCCATTGTACGGCCGCCATTTTAAGTTGAAAAGCCGCCAAAATTTTTAAACCATTTCCACAAGTTGAATTCTCCTATTGTACGGCCGCCATTTTGAGTTTAAAAAGCCGCCAAAATTTTTAGACCATTTCCACAAGTTGAATTCTGCATTGTACGGCCGCCATTTTGAGTTAAAAAGCTTCTAAATTTTTTAGACCATTTCCACAAGTTGTTTCCTATATTGTACGGCCGCCATTTTAAGTTGAAAAGCCGCCAAAATTTTTAGACCATTTCCACAAGTTGAATTCTCCATTATACGCCATTTTGAGTTTAAAAGCCGCCAAAAATTTTAGACCATTTCCACAAGTTGAATTCTGCATTGTACGGCCGCCATTTTGAGTTAAAAAGCTTCCAAAATTTTTAGACCATTTCCACAAGTTGCATTCTCCATTGTACGGCCGCCATTTTGAGTTTAAAAGCCGCCAAAATTTTTAGACCATTTCCACAAGTTGCATTCTCCCTTCTCCATAGATTGTACGGCCGCCATTTTAAGTTTAAAAGCCGCCAAAATTTTTAGACCATTTCCACAAGTTGCATTCTCCATTGTACGGCCGCCATTTTGAGTTAAAAAGCCGCCAAAATTTTTAGACCATTTCCACAAGTTGAATTCTCCATTGTACGCGCCATTTTAAGTTTAAAAGCCGCCAAAATTTTTAGACCATTTCCACAAGTTGAATTCTCCATTGTACGGCCGCCATTTTGAGTTTAAAAAAGCCGCCAAAATTTTTAGACCATTTCCACAAGTTGAATTCTCCATTGTACGGCCGCCATTTTGAGTTTAAAAGCTTCCAAATTTTTTTACACCATTTTCACAAGTTGAATTTCTCTATTTTGTACGGCCGCCATTTTGAGTTAAAAAGCCGCCAAAATTTTTTAGACCATTTCAACAAGTTGAATTCTGCATTGTACGGCCGCCATTTTAAGTCGAAAAGCCGCCAAATTTTTAGACCATTTCCATAAGTTGCATTCTTCATTGTACGGCCGCCATTTTAAGTTGAAAAGCCGACAAAATTTTTAAACCATTTCCAAAAGTTGAATTCTCCATTGTACGGCCGCCATTTTGAGTTTAAAAAGCCGCCAACATTTTTAGACCATTTCCACAAGTTGAATTCTCCATTGTACGGCCGCCATTTTGAGTTTAAAAGCCGCCAAAATTTTTAGACCATTTCCACAAGTTGGATTCTCCATTATACGGCCGCCATTTTGAGTTTAAAAGCCGCCAAATTTTTTAGACCATTTTCACAAGTTGTCTCCTATTTTGTACGGCCGCCATTTTAAGTTGAAAAGCCGCCAAAATTTTTAGACCATTTCCACAAGTTGAATTCTCATTGTACGGCCGCCATTTTGAGTTGAAAAAGCCACAAAATTTTTAGACCATTTCCACAAGTTGTTTCTCCATTGTACAGCCGCCATTTTGAGTTAAAAAGCCGCCAAAATTTTTAGATCATTTCCATAAGTTGCATTCTCCATTATACGGCCGCCATTTTGAGTTTAAAAGCCGCCAAAATTTTTAGACCATTTCCACAAGTTGAATTCTCCATTGTACGGCCGCCATTTTGAGTTTAAAAGCCGCCAAAATTTTTAGACCATTTTCACAAGTTGCATTCTCCATTGTACGGCCGCCATTTTGAGTTTAAAAAGCCGCCAAAATTTTTTAGACCATTTTCACAAGTTGCATTCTCCATTGTACGGCCGCCATTTTGAGTTTAAAAGCCGCCAAAATTTTTAGACCATTTCCATAAGTTGCATTCTCCATTGTACGGCCGCCATTTTGAGTTAAAAAAGCCCCAAAATTTTTAGACCATTTCCACAAGTTGAATTCTCCATTGTACAGCCGCCATTTTGAGTTAAAAAGCCGCCAAAATTTTTAGACCATTTCCACAAGTTGCATTCTCCATTGTACGGCCGCCATTTTGAGTTTAAAAGTAGGCAACATTTTTAGACCATTTCCATAAGTTGCATTCTGCATTGTACGGCCGCCATTTTAAGTTGAAAAGCCGCCAAAATTTTTAAACCATTTCCAAAAGTTGAATTCTCTATTGTACGGCCGCCATTTTGGGTTTACAAAAAGCCAAAATTTTGAGACCATTTCCACAAGTTGAATTCTGCATTGTACAGCCACCATTTTGAGTTAAAAAGCCTCCAAATTTTTTAGATCATTTCCATAAGTTGTATTCTCCATTATACGGCCGCTATTTTGAGTTTAAAAGCCGCCAACATTTTTAGACCATTTCCACAAGTTGTTTCCTATTTTGTACGGCGGCCATTTTAAGTTGAAAAGCCGCCAAATTTTTAGACCATTTCCACAAGTTGAATTCTGCATTGTACGGCCGCCATTTTGAGTTAAAAGCTGCAAATTTTTTATACCATTTCCACAAGTTGTTTTCTCCATTTTCTACGGCCGCCATTTTAAGTTGAAAAGCCGCCAAAATTTTTAGACCATTTCCACAAGTTGAATTCTCTATTGTACGGCCGCAATTTTGAGTTTAAAAGAAGCCAAAATTTTTAGACCATTTCCACAAGTTGCCAAGTTTCTCCATTTTGTACGGCCGCCATTTTAAGTTGAAGAGCCGACAAAATTTTTTAGACCATTTCCATAAGTTGAATTCTGCATTGTACGGCCGCCATTTTGAGTTAAAAAGCCTCCAAATTTTTTAGACCATTTCCACAAGTTGTTTTCTCCTTTGTACGGCCGTCATTTTGAGTTGAAAAGCCGCCAAAATTTTTAGACCATTTCCACAAGTTGAATTCTCTATTGTACGGCCGCCATTTTGAGTTTGAAAGCCAAAATCCTTTTTAAAATCCAAATTTTTTTAGGACCATTTTCACAAGTTGTTTTCTCCTATTGTACGGCGGCCATTTTAAGTTGAAAAGCCGCCAAAATTTTTTAGACCATTTCCACAAGTTGAATTCTCCATTGTACGGCCGCCATTTTGAGTTTAAAAAGCCAAAATTTTAGAACATTTCCACAAGTTAATTCTCCATTGTACAGACGCCATTTTGAGCTAAAAAGCCTCAAAATTTTTTACATCATTTTCATAAGTTGCATTCTCCATTATACGGCCGCCACTTTGAGTTAAAAAGAAGCCAAAATTTTTAGACCATTTACACAAGTTCCATTCTCCATTGTACAGCCGCCATTTTGAGTTTAAAAGCCGCCAAAAATTGTAGACCATTTCAACAAGTTGAATTCTCCATTGTACGCCATTTTGAACATTAGAACATTAGAACATTTCTCCATTGTACAGACGCCATTTTGAGTTAAAAAGCCTCAAAATTTTTTAGACCATTTCCACAAGTTGCATTCTCCATTGTATGGCCGGCATTTTGAGTTTAAAAGTAGGCAACATTTTTAGACCATTTCCATAAGTTGCATTCTGCTTTGTACGGCCGCCATTTTGAGTTTAAAGGCGCCAAAATTTTTAAACCATTTTCAAAAGTTGAATTCTCTATTGTACGACCGCCATTTTGGGTTTAAAAAGCCGCCAAAATTTTTAGACCATTTCCACAAGTTGAATTCTCTATTGTACAGCCGCCATTTTGAGTTAAAAAGCCTCCAATTTTTTTAGATCATTTCCATAAGTTGCATTCTCCATTATACGGCCGCCATTTTGAGTTTAAAAGCCGCCAAAATTTTTAGACCATTTCCACAAGTTGAATTCTCCATTGTACGGCCGCCATTTTGAGTTTAAAAGCCGCCAAAATTTTTAGACCATTTCCATAAGTTGCATTCTGCATTCTACGGCCGCCATTTTGAGTTTAAAAGTTTCGCAAAATTTTGTATACCATTTCCACAAGTTGCTTCTCCTATTTGCTACGGCCGCCATTTTAAGTTGAAAAGCCGCCAAAATTTTTAGACCATTTCCACAAGTTGAATTCTCTATTGTACGGCCGCAATTTTGAGTTTAAAAGAAGCCAAAATTTTTAGACCATTTCCACAAGTTGAATTCTCCATTGTACGGCCGCCATTTTGAGTTTAAAAGCCGACAAAATTTTTAGACCATTTCCACAAGTTGAATTCTGCATTGTACGGCCGCCATTTTGAGTTAAAAGAAGCCTCCAAATTTTTTACACCATTTTCACAAGTTGTTTTCTATTTTGTACGGCCGCCATTTTAAGTTGAAAAGCCGCCAAATTTTTAGACCATTTCCACAAGTTGAATTCTGCATTGTACGGCCGCCATTTTGAGTTTGAAAGCTTGCCGAAATTTTTTAGACCATTTCCACAAGTTGTTCTCCTATTGTACGGCCGCCATTTTAAGTTGAAAAGCCGCCAAAATTTTTAGACCATTTCCACAAGTTGAATTCTCTATTGTACGGCCGCCATTTTGAGTTTAAAAGAAGCCAAAATTTTTAGACCATTTCCACAAGTTGTTTCCTATTTTGTACGGCCGCCATTTTGAGTTGAAAAGCCGCCAAAATTTTTAGACCATTTCCACAAGTTGAATTCTCCATTGTACGGCCGCCATTTTGAGTTTAAATAAAAGCTGCCAAAATTTTTACACAATTTCCACAAGTTGAATTCTGCATATTTGTACGGCCGCCATTTTAAGTTGAAAAGCCGCCAAATTTTTAGACCATTTCCACAAGTTGAATTCTGCATTGTACGGCCGCCATTTTGAGTTTAAAAGCTTCCAAATTTTTTAGACCATTTTCACAAGTTGTTTCCTATTTTGTACGGCGGCCATTTTAAGTTGAAAAGCCGCCAAAATTTTTAGACCATTTCCACAAGTTGAATTCTCCATTGTACGGCCGCCATTTTGAGCTAAAAAGCCGCAAAATTTTTAGATCATTTCCATAAGGATTGCATTCTCCATTGTACGGCCGCCATTTTGAGTTTAAAAAGCCGCCAAAATTTTTAGACCATTTCCACAAGTTCCATTCTCCATTGTACAGCCGCCATTTTGAGTTTAAAAGCCGCCAAAAATTGTAGACCATTTCAACAAGTTGAATTCTCCATTGTACGGCCCGCCATTTTGAGTTAAAAAGCCTCCAAAATTTTTTAGACCATTTCCACAAGTTGCATTCTCCATTGTACGGCCGCCATTTTGAGTTTAAAAGTAGACAAAATTTTTAGACCATTTCCATAAGTTGCATTCTCCATTGTACGGCCGCCATTTGAGTTTAAAGAAGCCAAAATTTTTAGACCATTTCCACAAGTTGCATTCTCTATTGTACGGCCGCCATTTTGAGTTTAAAAAGCCGCCAAAATTCTAGACCATTTCCACAAGTTGAATTCTGCATTGTACGGCCGCCATTTTGAGTTAAAAAGCCCCCAAAATTTTTTAGACCATTTCCACAAGTTGTATTCTCCATTGTACGGCCGCTATTTTGAGTTTTAAAAGCCGCCAAAATTTTTAGACCATTTCCACAAGTTGAATTCTCCATTGTACGGCCGCCATTTTGAGTTGAAAAAGCCGCCAAATTTTTTAGACCATTTCCACAAGTTGCATTCTCCATTCTACGGCCGCCATTTTGAGTTTGAAAGCTGCCAAATTTTGTAGACAATTTCCACAAGTTGCATTCTCCATTGTACGGCCGCCATTTAAGTTGAAAAGCCGCCAAATTTTTGAGACCATTTCCACAAGTTGAATTCTCTATTTGTACGGCCGCAATTTTGAGGAAGTTTAAAGAAGCCAAATTTTTTAGACCATTTCCACAAGTTGTTTCCCTATTTTTGTACGGCCGCCATTTTAAGTTGACGAGCCGCCAAAATTTTTCGCAGACCATTTCCACAAGTTGAATTCTGCATTGTACGGCCGCCATTTTGAGTTTAAAAGCTTTCAAAATTTTTAGACCATTTCCACAAGTTGAATTCTATTTTGTTCGACCGCCATTTTGAGTTAAAAAGCCATTTGTTGGGGCCGCCAAAATTTTTAGACCAGTCCACGAGTGGAATTCTGCTTTGTACGGCCGCCATTTTGAGTTTGAAAGCTGCCGAACTTTTTAGACCATTTCCACAAGTTGAATTCTCCATTTGTACGGCCGCCATTTAAAGTTGAAAAGCCGCCAAAATTTTTAGACCATTTCCACAAGTTGAAATCTCTATTGTACAGCCGCCATTTTTGAGTTAAAAAAAGCCAAATTTTTTAGAACATTTCCACAAGTTGAATTCTCCATTGTACGGACGCCATTTTGAGCTAAAAAGCCGCCAACATTTTACATCATTTTCATAAGTTGAATTCTCCATTGTACGGCCGTCAGTTTTGAATTAAAAAGCCGCCAAATTTTTTAGACCATTTCCACAAGTGGCATTATCCATTGTACGGCCGCCATTTTGAGTTTAAAAGAAGCCAAAAATTTTTAGACAATTTCCATAAGTTCCATTCTCCTTTGTAAGGCCGCCATTTTGAGTTAAAAAAGCTTCCAAATTTTTTTAGGTCATTTTCACAAGTTGAATTCTATTTTGTACGGCGACCATTTTAAGTAGAAAAACCGCAAATTTTTTAGACCATTTCCACAAGTTGATTCTCTATTTTGTACGGCCGCCATTTTGAGT
Organism: Drosophila insularis; assembly: GCA_018903935.1. Classification (NCBI taxonomy): domain Eukaryota; kingdom Metazoa; phylum Arthropoda; class Insecta; order Diptera; family Drosophilidae; genus Drosophila; species Drosophila insularis. The sequence continues at coordinate 128,706 of JAEIFP010001911.1, read as the reverse complement.
TGAAGAGCCGCCAAAATTTTTAGAACATTTCCACGAGTTGAATCTCCATTGTAAAGCCGGCATTTGGAATTTAAAGCCGCCAAATTTTTTAGACAATTTCCACAAGTTGAATTCTCAATTGTAAGACCGCCATTTTGAGTTTAAAAGTAGGCAAAATTTATAGACCATTTCCATAAGTTGAATTCTGCTTTGTACAGCCGCCATTTTGAGTTAAAAAGCTTCCAAATTTTTTAGACCATTTCCACAAGTTGCATTCTCCATTATTGTACGGCCGCCATTTTAAGTTGAAAAGAAGACAAAATTTTTAGACCATTCAAAAAAGTTGAATTCTCCATTGTACGGCCGCCATTTTGAGTTTAAAAGTCGGCAGGAGTTTAATAGACCATTTCCATAAGTTGAATTCTCCTTTGTACGGCCGCCATTTTGAGGTAAAAAGCCGCCAAAATTTTTAGACCATTTCCACAAGTTGAATTCTCCATTGGTACGGCCGCCATTTTGAGTTGAAAAAGCCCCCAAATTTTTTTAAAATTTGACCGTTTCCACAAGTTGAATTCTCCTTTTTTTGTACGGCCGCCATTTTGAGTTGAAAAAGCCGACAGAAATTTTTAGGACCATTTCCACAAGTTCAATGCTCTATTGTACAGCCGCCATTTTGAGTGTAAAAGCCGCCAAAAATTTTAAACCATTTCCACAAGTTTGAATTTCCGTTGTACGGCCGCCATTTTGAGTTAAAAGCCTCCAAAATTTTTTAGCCATTTCCAAAAGTTGCATTCACCATTGTTATGGCCGACATTTTGAATTGAAGACCCAGGCAAAATTTTTAGACCATTTCCATAAGTTGAATTCTCCTTTGTACGGCTGCCATTTTGAGTTAAAAAGAAGCCAAAATTTTTAGACCATTTCCACAAGTTGCATTCTCCATTGTACGGCCGCCATTTAGAGTGGAAAAGACACCAAAATTTTAGACCATTTCCACAAGATGTTCTCTATTTGTACGGCCGCCATTTTAAGTTGAAAAGCTCGCCAAAATTTTTAGACCATTTCCACAAGTTGAATTCCTCCATTGTACGGCCGCCATTTGGAATTGAAAAGCCGCCAAAATTTTTAGACAATTTCCACAAGTTGAATTCTCTATTGTAAGACCGCAATTTTGAGTTTAAAAAGACGCCAAAATTTTTAGACCATTTCCACAAGTTGAATTCTCCATTGTACAGACCCCCCCATTTTGGGATTAAAAGAAGCCAATTTTTTTAGACCATTTTCAAGGGTTGTATTCTATATTGTACGGCCACCATTTGACGTTGAAAAAGAAGCCAAAATTTTTTAGACAATTTACACAAGTTTCATTTCTCCATTGTACGGCCGCCTTTTTGAGTTTGAAAGCTTCGAAATTTTTTATACCATTTCCACAAGTTGTTTCCTATTTTCTACAGCCGCCAGTATAAGTTGAAAAGCCGCCAAAATTTTTAGACCATTCCCACAAGTTGAATTCTATATTGTACGGCCGCAATTTTGAGTTTAAAAGCCGCCAAAATTTTTAGACCATTTCCGCAAGTTGAATTCTCAATTTTACAGCCGATCTTTTGAATTTATAAGGAATTTATAATTTTTTTAGACCATTTCCACAAGTTGAATTTTTTTTGAACTTCCAAAAAAAAGCCGCCAAGGTACATACAAGATTTCCACAAGTTGCTTTTCTATTTTTGTGCGGCCGCCATTTCGAGTTTAAAAGCCGCCAACATTTAATTTTTAGACTATTTATTAATGGTACAGCAACCATTTGAGTTTAAAGCGAAATTTTAGACCATTTCTCATTGTACGATTCCATTTTGAGTTTTAAAGTAGGCAACATTTTTAGACCATTTCCATAAGTTGCATTCTGCTTTGTACGGCCGCCATTTTGAGTTAAAAAAGCTTCCAAATTTTTTTATGCCATTTCCACAAGTTGATTTTTCCTATTTTCCTAAGCCGCCATTTTAAGTTGAAAAGCCGCCAAAATTTGTTAGTCCATTTCTACAAGTTGAATTCTCTGTTAATACGGCCGCCATTTTGAGTTTAAAAAGACGCCAAAATTTTTAGACCGTTTCCAGAAGTTGAATTCTCCATTGTACGGCCGCCATTTCAGCTAAAGCTAAAAATTTTTATTTAAATTGAGTTAAAAAGCCGCCAAAATGTTTAGACCATTTCCCCAAGTTGCATTCTGCATTGTACGGCCGCCATTTTGAGTTACAAAAGCCTCCAAAATTTTTTAGATCATTTCCATAAGTTGCATTCTCCATTATACGGCTGCATTTTGAGTTTAAAAGCCGCCAAAATTTTTGAGACCATTTCCACAAGTCGCATTCTCCATTGTACGGCCGTCATTTTCAGTTTAAAAAGCCGCCAAAATTTTTAGACCATTTCCACAAGATCCATTTTTCATTGTACGGCCGCCATTTTGAGTTAAAAGCCGCCAATATTTTTTAGACCATTTCCACAAGTTGAATTCTCCATTATGTAAGTCATCCATTTTGAGTTTAAAAGCCATAAAATTTTTAGACCATTTCCATAAGTTGCATTCTCACATTTACGGCCCGTCATTTTGAGTTTAAAAGCCGCCAACATTTTTAGACCATTTCCACAAGTTGCATTCTCAATTGTAAGGCATCCATTTTGAGTTTAAAAGCCGCCAAAATTTTAGACCATTTTCACAAGTTGAATTCTCCATTGTACGGCCGCCATTTTGAGTGAAAAAGGTTTCAAAATTTTTAAACCATTTCCAAAAGTTGCATTCTCCATTGTACGGACGCCATTTTGAGTTAAAAAACCACCAAAATTTTTAGACTATTTCCATAAGTAGCATTTTCTTTGTACCGCCGCCATTTTGAGTTTAAAAGCCGCCAAAATTTTTAGACCATCACAAGTTGCATTCTCCATTGTACGGACGCCATTTGAGTTTAAAAGCCGCTAACATTTTGGACTATTTCCACTTAAATTTCCATTGTACGCCATTTTGAGTTTAAAAGCCGCCAAAAGGTTTAGACCATTTCCACAAGTTGAATTCTCCATTGTACGGCTGCCATTTTTAGGTTAAAAAGCCGCAAAAATTTTTAGACCATTCCCAGAAGTTGCATTCTGCATTGTACGGCCGCCATTCTTTTGAGTTTAAAAGCCGCCACTTATTTAATTTGTTAAAAGCCCAATAGTTTTTAGACCATTTCCACAAGTTGAATTCTCCATTGTACGGCCGCTATTTTGAGCTTAAAAGACGCCAAAATTTTTAGACCATTTACACAAGTTCGCGTTCTCCATTGTACGGCCGGCATTTTGAATTTAAAAGCCGCCAAAATTCTTTAGACCATTTCCACAAGTTCCATTTTCCATTGTACGGCCGCCATTTTGAGTTGAAAAGCCGCCAAAATTTTTAGACCATTCCACAAGTTGCATTCTCCATTGTATGAACGCCATTTTGAGTTAAAGAAAAGCCGCCAAAATTTTTAGACCATTTCCACAAGTTGAATTCTCCATTGTACGGCCGCTATTTTGAGCTAAAAAAAAAAAAAAGAAGCCAAAATTTTTAGACCATTTCCACAAGTTGCATTCTCCATTGTACGGCCGCCATTTTGAGTTTAAAAGCCGCCAAACATTTTATTTTTAAAAAATTTTGAGTTTAAAAGCCGCCAAAATTTTTAGACCATTTCCACAAGTTGGATTTCCATTATACGGCCGCCATTTTCAGTTTAAAAGCTGCCAAAATTTTTAGACATTTCCACAAGATGTATTCTTCATTGTACGGCCGCCATTTTGAGTTTAAAAAGAAGCCAAAATTTTTAGACCATTTCCACAAGTTGCATTCTCAAATTGTAAGGCCGCCATTTTGAGCTTAAAAGCCGCCCAAAATGTTTAGACCATTTCCACAAAGTTGCATCTTCTGAATTGTACGGCCGCCATTTTGAGTTTAAAAAGCCTCCATAAAATTTTTAGATCATTTCCATAAGTTGCATTCTCCATTGTACGGCATCCATTTTGAGTTTAAAAGATGCCAAAATTTTTGGACCAGTTACACAAGTCGCATTCTCATTTGTAGCGGCCGTCATTTTGAGTTTAAAAGCCGCCAAAATTTTTAGACCATTACTTCCACAAGTTCAATTTTTTATTGTACGGCCGCCATTTTGAGTTTAAAAGCCGCCAAAATTTTTTAGACCATTTCCACAAGTTGAATTCTCCATTATACGTCATTTTGAGTTTAAAAGCCGCCAAAATTTTTAGACCATTTCCACAAGTTGGATTTTCCATTATACGGCCGCCATTTTCAGTTTAAAAGCCGCCGCCAAAATTTGACCATTTTACAAGATGCATTCTTCATTGCATTGGCTGCCATTTTGAGTTTAAAAGCCGCCAAAATTTTTAGACCATTTCCACAAGTTGCATTCTCCATTGTACGGCAGTCATTTTGAGGTTTAAAAGCCGCCAAAATTTTTAGACCATTTCCACAAGTTGAATTCTCTATTTCCACAAGTTGTTTTCTCCTGTACGGCCGCCATTTTGAGTTTAAAAGATGCCAAAATTTTTAGACCATTTCCAGAAGTTGCATTCTCTATTGTACGGCCGCCAATTTTGAGTTTCCCCAAAAGCCGCCAAAATTTTTAGACCATTTCCAAAAGTTGAATTCTCATTGTACGGCCGCAATTTTGGAGTTTAAAAGACGCCAAATTTCTTTAGACCATTTCCACAAGTTGGTTTCTCTATTGTACGGCCGCCATTTTCAGTTGAAAAGCCGCCAAATTTTTTAGACCATTTCCACAAGATGCATTCTGCATTGTACGGCCGCCATTTTGAGTTTGAAAAAGCTTCGCCAATATTTTTAGACCATTTCCACAAGTTGCATTCTCCATTGTACGGCAGCCATTATAAGTTGAAAAGCCGCCAAAATTTTTAGACCATTCCCACAAGTTGCATTCTATATTGTACGGCCGCAATTTTGAGTTTAAAGTCCGCCAAAATTTTTTAGACCATTTCCACAAGTGGAATTCACAATTGTAAGGCAGCTCTTTTGAGTTTAAAAGAAGTTAAAATTTTTGCCAGACCATTTCCGCCAAGTTGCATTCTCCATTGTACGGCATCCATTTTGAGTTTAAAAGCCATAAAATTTTTATACAATTTCCACAAGTTGCTTTCTATTTTGTACGGCCGCCATTTTGAGTTTAAAAGCCGCCAACATTTTTAGACTATTTATTAATGGTACAGCAACCATTTTGAGTTTAAAAGAAGCCAAAATTTTTAGACCATTTCTCCATTGTACGGCCGCCATTTTGAGCTTAAATAGCAGCTAAAATTTCGGACGGCCACAAAGTTGCATTCTGCTTTGCATGCTCGCCATTTTGAGTTCGGGAAAAGCAACCAAAATTTTTTAGACCATTTCCACAAGTTGCATTCTCCATTGTACGGCCGCCATTTGTCGAGTTTAAAAGACGCCAAATTTTTGAGACCATTTCCACAAGATGCATTCTCCATTGTACGGCTGCCATTTTAAGTTGAAAAGCCGCCAATATTTCTTAGACCATTCCCACAAGTTGCTTTCTCTATTGTACGGCCGCCACTTTAAGTTTAAAAGCCACCAAAAATTTTCTCGACCATTTCCACAAGTTGTATTCTCCATTGTAAGGCATGCCATTTTGAGTTTAAAAGCCGGCAAAATTTTTAGACCATTTCCATAAGATGCATTCTCCATTGTACGACCGCCATTTTGAGTTCAAAAGAAGCCTAAATTTTTAGACCATTTCCACAAGTTGCATTCTCCATTGTACGGCCGCCATTTTGAGTTTAAAAGAAGCCAAAATTTTTAGACCATTTCCACAAGTTGCATTCTCCATTGTACGGCCGCCATTTTGAGTTTAAAAGCCGCCAAAATTTTTAGACCATTTCCACAAGTTGCATTCTTCATTGTACGGCCGCCATTTTGAGTTTAAAAGCCGCCAAACTTTTTAGACCATTTCCACAAGTTGCATTCTCCATTGTACGGCCGCCATTTTGAGTTTAAAAGCCGCCAAAATTTTTAGACCATTTCCACAAGTTGCATTCTCCATTGTACGGCTGCCATTTTGAGTTTAAAAGCTGCCAAAATTTTTAGACCATTTCCACAAGTTGCATTCTCCATTGTACGGCCGCCATTTTGAGTTTAAAAGCCGCCAACATTTTTAGACCATTTCCACAAGTTGCATTCTTTATTGTACGGCCGCCATTTTGAGTTTAAAAGCCGCCAAAATTTTTAGACCATTTCCACAAGTTGCATTCTCCATTATACGGCCGCCATTTTGAGTTTAAAAGCCGCCAAAATTTTTAGACCATTTCCATAAGTTGCATTCTCCATTATACGGCCGCCATTTTGAGTTTAAAAGCCGCCAACATTTTTAGACCATTTCCACAAGTTGCATTCTTCATTGTACGGCCGCCATTTTGAGTTTAAAAGCCGCCAAAATTTTTAGACCATTTCCACAAGTTGCATTCTCCATTGTACGGCCGCCATTTTGAGTTTAAAAGCCGCCAAAATTTTTAGACCATTTCCATAAGTTGCACTCTCCATTTTACGGCCGCCATTTTGAGTTTAAAAGCCGCCAAAATTTTTAGACCATTTCCACAAGTTGCATTCTCCATTTTACGGCCGCCATTTTGAGTTTAAAAGCCGCCAAAATTTTTGGACCATTTCCACAAGTTGCATTCTCCATTGTACGGCCGCCATTTTGAGTTTAAAAGCCACCAAAATTTTTAGACCATTTCCACAAGTTGCATTCTCCATTGTACGGCCGCCATTTTGAGTTTAAAAGCCGCCAAAATTTTTAGACCATTTCCACAAGATGCATTCTCCATTGTACGGCCGCCATTTTGAGTTTAAAAGCCGCCAATATTTTTAGACTATTTCCACAAGTTGCATTCTCCATTGTACGGCATCCATTTTGAGTTTAAAAGCCGCCAAAATTTTTAGACCATTTCCACAAGTTGCCCACTTTTGAGTTGAAAAGCCTCCAAAATTTTTAGACCATTTCCACAAGTTGCATTCTCCATTGTACGGCTGCCATTTTGAGTTTAAAAGCCGCCAAAATTTTTAGACCATTTCCACAAGTTGCATTCTCCATTGTACGGCATCCATTTTGAGTTTAAAAGCCGCCAAAATTTTTAGACCATTTCCACAAGTTGCATTATGCCGGCCATTTTGAGTTTAAAAGCCGCCAAAATTTTTAGACCATTTCCACAAGTTGCATTCTCCATTGTACGGCCGCCATTTTGAGTTTAAAAGCCGCCAAAATTTTTAGACCATTCCCACAAGTTGCATTCTCCATTGTACGGCCGCCATTTTGAGTTTAAAAGCCGCCAAAATTTTTAGACCATTTCCACAAGTTGCATTCTCCATTGTACGGCTGCCATTTTGAGTTTAAAAGCCGCCAAAATTTTTAGACCATTTCCACAAGTTGCATTCTCCATTGTACGGCCGCCATTTTGAGTTTAAAAGCCGCCAACATTTTTAGACCATTTCCACAAGTTGCATTCTCCATTGTACGGCCGCCATTTTGAGTTTAAAAGCCGCCAAAATTTTTAGACCATTTCCACAAGTTGCATTCTCCATTTTACGGCCGCCATTTTGAGTTTAAAAGCCGCCAAAATTTTTAGACCATTTCCACAAGTTGCATTCTCCATTGTACGGCCGCCATTTTGAGTTTAAAAGCCGCCAAAATTTTTAGACCATTTCCACAAGTTGAATTCTCCATTGTACGGCCGCCATTTTGAGTTTAAAAGCCGCCAAAATTTTTAGACCATTTCCACAAGTTGAATTCTCCATTGTACGGCCGCCATTTTGAGTTTAAAAGACGGCAAAATTTTTAGACCATTTCCACAAGTTGCATTCTCCATTGTACGGCCGCCATTTTGAGTTAAAAAGCCGCCAAAATTTTTAGACCATTTCCACAAGTTGATTCTCCATTGTACGGCCGCCATTTTGAGTTTAAAAGCCGCCAAAATTTTTTAGACCATTTCCACAAGTTGAATTCTCCATTGTACGGCCGCCATTTTGAGTTTAAAAGCCGCCAAAATTTTTAGACCATTTCCACAAGTTGAATTCTCCATTGTACGGCCGCCATTTTGAGTTAAAAAGCCTCCAAAATTTTTAGACCATTTCCACAAGTTGAATTCTCCATTTGTACGGCCGCCATTTTGAGTTGAAAAAGCCGCCAAAATTTTTTAGACCATTTCCACAAGTTGAATTCTCCATTGTACGGCCGCCATTTTGAGTTTAAAAGCCGCCAAAATTTTTAGACCATTTCCACAAGTTGAATTCTCCATTGTACGGCCGCCATTTTGAGTTTAAAAGCCGCCAAAATTTTTAGACCATTTCCACAAGTTGAATTCTCCATTGTACGGCCGCCATTTTGAGTTTAAAAAGCCGCCAAAATTTTTAGACCATTTCCACAAGTTGCATTCTCCATTGTACGGCCGCCATTTTGAGTTTAAAAGCCGCCAAAATTTTTTAGACCATTTCCACAAGTTGCATTCTCCATTGTACGGCCGCCATTTTGAGTTTAAAAGCCGCCAAAATTTTTTAGACCATTTCCACAAGTTGCATTCTCCATTGTACGGCCGCCATTTTGAGTTTAAAAGCCGCCAAAATTTTTAGACCATTTCCACAAGTTGCATTCTCCATTGTACGGCCGCCATTTTGAGTTTAAAAGCCGCCAAAATTTTTAGACCATTTCCACAAGTTGAATTCTCCATTGTACGGCCGCCATTTTGAGTTTAAAAGCCGCCAAAATTTTTTAGACCATTTCCACAAGTTGAATTCTCCATTGTACGGCCGCCATTTTGAGTTAAAAAGCCGCCAAAATTTTTAGACCATTTCCACAAGTTGAATTCTCCATTGTACGGCCGCCATTTTGAGTTTAAAAGCCGCCAAAATTTTTAGACCATTTCCACAAGTTGAATTCTCCATTGTACGGCCGCCATTTTGAGTTTAAAAGCCGCCAAAATTTTTAGACCATTTCCACAAGTTGAATTCTCCATTGTACGGCCGCCATTTTGAGTTTAAAAGCCGCCAAAATTTTTTAGACCATTTCCACAAGTTGAATTCTCCATTGTACGGCCGCCATTTTGAGTTAAAAAGCCGCCAAAATTTTTAGACCATTTCCACAAGTTGAATTCTCCATTGTACGGCCGCCATTTTGAGTTTAAAAGCCGCCAAAATTTTTAGACCATTTCCACAAGTTGAATTCTCCATTGTACGGCCGCCATTTTGAGTTTAAAAGCCGCCAAAATTTTTAGACCATTTCCACAAGTTGAATTCTCCATTGTACGGCCGCCATTTTGAGTTTAAAAGCCGCCAAAATTTTTAGACCATTTCCACAAGTTGAATTCTCCATTGTACGGCCGCCATTTTGAGTTTAAAAAGCCGCCAAAATTTTTAGACCATTTCCACAAGTTGAATTCTCCATTGTACGGCCGCCATTTTGAGTTTAAAAGCCGCCAAAATTTTTAGACCATTTCCACAAAACGCCATTTTGAGTTTAAAAGCCGCCAAAATTTTTAGACCATTTCCACAAGTTTGATTCTCCATTGTATGGCCGCCATGTTGAGTTTAAAAGCCGCCAAAATTTTTAGATCATTTCCACAAGTTGCATTTTGAATTGTACCGCCGCCATTTTGAGTTTAAAAGCCGCCAAAATTTTTAGACCATTTCCACAAGTTGCATTCTCCATTGTACGGCCGCCATTTTGAGTTTAAAAGCCGCCAAAATTTTTAGACCATTTCCACAAGTTGCATTCTCCATTGTACGGCCGCCATTTTGAGTTAAAAAGCCGCCAAAATTTTTAGACCATTTTCACAAGTTGAATTCTCCATTGTACGGCCGCCATTTTGAGTGAAAAAGCCGCCAAAATTTTTAGACCATTTCCACAAGTTGAATTCTCCATTGTACGGCCGCCATTTTGAGTTTAAAAAGCCGCCAAAATTTTTAGACCATTTCCACAAGTTGAATTCTCCATTGTACGGCCGCCATTTTGAGTTTAAAAGCCGCCAAAATTTTTTAGACCATTTCCACAAGTTGAATTCTCCATTGTACGGCCGCCATTTTGAGTTTAAAAGCCGCCAAAATTTTTAGACCATTTCCACAAGTTGCATTCTCCATTGTACGGCCGCCATTTTGAGTTTAAAAGCCGCCAAAATTTTTTAGACCATTTCCACAAGTTGAATTCTCCATTGTACGGCCGCCATTTTGAGTTAAAAAGCCGCCAAAATTTTTAGACCATTTCCACAAGTTGAATTCTCCATTGTACGGCCGCCATTTTGAGTTTAAAAGCCGCCAAAATTTTTAGACCATTTCCACAAGTTGAATTCTCCATTGTACGGCCGCCATTTTGAGTTTAAAAAGCCGCCAAAATTTTTTAGACCATTTCCACAAGTTGCATTCTCCATTGTACGGCCGCCATTTTGAGTTTAAAAGCCGCCAAAATTTTTAGACCATTTCCACAAGTTGAATTCTCCATTGTACGGCCGCCATTTTGAGTTTAAAAGCCGCCAAAATTTTTAGACCATTTCCACAAGTTGCATTCTCCATTGTACGGCCGCCATTTTGAGTTTAAAAGCCGCCAAAATTTTTAGACCATTTCCACAAGTTGAATTCTCCATTGTACGGCCGCCATTTTGAGTTTAAAAAGCCGCCAAAATTTTTAGACCATTTCCACAAGTTGCATTCTCCATTGTACGGCCGCCATTTTGAGTTTAAAAGCCGCCAAAATTTTTAGACCATTTCCACAAGTTGCATTCTCCATTGTACGGCCGCCATTTTGAGTTTAAAAGCCGCCAAAATTTTTAGACCATTTCCACAAGTTGAATTCTCCATTGTACGGCCGCCATTTTGAGTTTAAAAGCCGCCAAAATTTTTTAGACCATTTCCACAAGTTGAATTCTCCATTGTACGGCCGCCATTTTGAGTTTAAAAGCCGCCAAAATTTTTAGACCATTTCCACAAGTTGAATTCTCCATTGTACGGCCGCCATTTTGAGTTTAAAAGCCGCCAAAATTTTTTAGACCATTTCCACAAGTTGAATTCTCCATTGTACGGCCGCCATTTTGAGTTTAAAAGCCGCCAAAATTTTTAGACCATTTCCACAAGTTGAATTCTCCATTGTACGGCCGCCATTTTGAGTTTAAAAGCCGCCAAAATTTTTAGACCATTTCCACAAGTTGAATTCTCCATTGTACGGCCGCCATTTTGAGTTTAAAAGCCGCCAAAATTTTTTAGACCATTTCCACAAGTTGAATTCTCCATTGTACGGCCGCCATTTTGAGTTTAAAAGCCGCCAAAATTTTTAGACCATTTCCACAAGTTGAATTCTCCATTGTACGGCCGCCATTTTGAGTTTAAAAGCCGCCAAAATTTTTAGACCATTTCCACAAGTTGAATTCTCCATTGTACGGCCGCCATTTTGAGTTTAAAAGCCGCCAAAATTTTTTAGACCATTTCCACAAGTTGAATTCTCCATTGTACGGCCGCCATTTTGAGTTTAAAAGCCGCCAAAATTTTTAGACCATTTCCACAAGTTGAATTCTCCATTGTACGGCCGCCATTTTGAGTTTAAAAGCCGCCAAAATTTTTAGACCATTTCCACAAGTTGAATTCTCCATTGTACGGCCGCCATTTTGAGTTTAAAAGCCGCCAAAATTTTTAGACCATTTCCACAAGTTGCATTCTCCATTGTACGGCCGCCATTTTGAGTTTAAAAGCCGCCAAAATTTTTAGACCATTTCCACAAGTTGAATTCTCCATTGTACGGCCGCCATTTTGAGTTAAAAAGCCGCCAAAATTTTTAGACCATTTCCACAAGTTGAATTCTCCATTGTACGGCCGCCATTTTGAGTTTAAAAGCCGCCAAAATTTTTTAGACCATTTCCACAAGTTGAATTCTCCATTGTACGGCCGCCATTTTGAGTTTAAAAGCCGCCAAAATTTTTTAGACCATTTCCACAAGTTGAATTCTCCATTGTACGGCCGCCATTTTGAGTTAAAAAGCCGCCAAAATTTTTAGACCATTTCCACAAGTTGAATTCTCCATTGTACGGCCGCCATTTTGAGTTTAAAAGCCGCCAAAATTTTTAGACCATTTCCACAAGTTGAATTCTCCATTGTACGGCCGCCATTTTGAGTTTAAAAGCCGCCAAAATTTTTAGACCATTTCCACAAGTTGAATTCTCCATTGTACGGCCGCCATTTTGAGTTTAAAAGCCGCCAAAATTTTTAGACCATTTCCACAAGTTGCATTCTCCATTGTACGGCCGCCATTTTAGACCATTTCCACAAGTTGTTTTCTCCATTGTAGGCCGCCATTTTGAGTTTAAAAGCCGCCAAAATTTTTAGACCATTTCCACAAGTTGCATTCTGCATTGTACGGCCGCCATTTTGAGTTTAAAGAAGCCCAAAATTTTTAGACCATTTCCACAAGTTGAATTCTATTCCATTGTACGGCCGCCATTTTGAGTTAAAAAGCTGCCAAAATTTTTTAGACCATTTCCACAAGTTGCATTCTCCATTATTGTACAAAGGCCAAGCCATTTTCATTTTGAGTTTAAAAGCCGCCAAAATTTTTAGACCATTTCCACAAGTTGAATTCTCCATTGTACGGCCGCCATTTTGAGTTTAAAAAGCCGCCAAAATTTTTAGACCATTTCCACAAGTTGCATTCTCCATTGTACGGCCGCCATTTTGAGTTAAAAAGCCGCCAAAATTTTTAGACCATTTCCACAAGTTGAATTCTCCTATTTTAGGCCGCCATTTTAAGTTAAAAAGCCGCCAAAATTTTTTAGACCATTTCCACAAGTTGAATTCTCCATTGTACGGCCGCCATTTTGAGTTTAAAAGACGCCAAAATTTTTAGACCATTTCCACAAGTTGAATTCTCCATTGTACGGCCGCCATTTTGAGTTTAAAAGCCGCCAAAATTTTTTGACCATTTCCACAAGTTGAATTCTCCATTGTACGGCCGCCATTTTAAGAGTTTAAAAGCCGCCAAAATTTTTAGACCATTTCCACAAGTTGAATTCTTCATTGTACGGCCGCCATTTTGAGTTTAAAAGAAGCCAAAATTTTTAGACCATTTCCACAAGTTGCATTCTCCATTGTACGGCCGCCATTTTGAGTTTAAAAGCAGCCAAAATTTTTAGACCATTTCCACAAGTTGCATTCTGCATTGTACGGCCGCCATTTTGAGTTAAAAAGCAGCCAAATTTTTTAGACCATTTCCACAAGTTGTATTCTCCATTGTACGGCCGCCATTTTGAGTTTAAAAAGCCAAAATTTTTAGACCATTTCCACAAGTTGAATTCTCCATTGTACGGCCGCCATTTTGAGTTAAAAAGCCGCCAAAATTTTTAGACCATTTCCACAAGTTGCATTCTCCATTGTACGGCCGCCATTTTGAGTTAAAAAGCCGCCAAAATTTTTAGACCATTTCCACAAGTTGCATTCTCCATTGTACGGCCGCCATTTTGAGTTTAAAAGCCGCCAAAATTTTTAGACCATTTCCACAAGTTGCATTCTCCATTGTACGGCCGCCATTTTGAGTTAAAAAGCCTCCAAAATTTTTAGACCATTTCCACAAGTTGCATTCTCCATTGTACGGCCGCCATTTTGAGTTAAAAAGCCTACAAAATTTTTAGACCATTTCCACAAGTTGAATTCTCCATTGTACGGCCGCCATTTTGAGTTTAAAAGCCGCCAAAATTTTTAGACCATTTCCACAAGTTGAATTCTCCATTGTACGGCCGCCATTTTGAGTTTAAAAGCCGCCAAAATTTTTAGACCATTTCCACAAGTTGAATTCTTCATTGTACGGCTGCCATTTTGAGTTTAAAAGCTGCCAAAATTCTTAGACCATTTCCACAAGTTGAATTCTGCATTGTACGGACGCCATTTTAAATTTTTAGACCATTTCCACAAGTTGCATTCTCCATTGTACGGCCGCCATTTTGAGTTTAAAAGCCGCCAAAATTTTTAGACCATTTCCACAAGTTGCATTCTCCATTGTACGGCCGCCATTTTGAGTTTCAAAGAAGGCAAAATTTTTAGACCATTTCCACAAGTTCCATTCTGCATTGAACGTCCGACATTTTGAGTTAAAAAGCTTCCAAATTTTTTAGACCATTTCCACAAGTTGTTTCCTATTTTGTACGGCCGCCATTTTAAGTTGAAAAGCCGCCAAAATTTTTAGACCATTTCCACAAGTTGAATTCTCCATTGTACGGCCGCCATTTTGAGTTAAAAAGCTTCCAAATTTTTTAGACCATTTCCACAAGTTGAATTCTCCTATTTTGTACGGCCGCCATTTTGAGTTAAAAAGCCGCCAAAATTTTTAGACCATTTCCACAAGTTGAATTCTCCATTGTACGGCCGCCATTTTGAGTTAAAAAGCCGCCAAAATTTTTAGACCATTTCCACAAGTTGCATTCTCCATTGTACGGCCGCCATTTTGAGTTTAAAAGCCGCCAAAATTTTTAGACCATTTCCACAAGTTGAATTCTCCATTGTACGGCCGCCATTTTGAGTTTAAAAGCCGCCAAAATTTTTAGACCATTTCCACAAGTTGCATTCTCCATTGTACGGCCGCCATTTTGAGTTTAAAAGCCGCCAAAATTTTTAGACCATTTCCACAAGTTGAATTCTCCATTGTACGGCCGCCATTTTGAGTTTAAAAGCCGCCAAAATTTTTAGACCATTTCCACAAGTTGAATTCTCCATTGTACGGCCGCCATTTTGAGTTTAAAAGCCGCCAAAATTTTTAGACCATTTCCACAAGTTGAATTCTCCATTGTACGGCCGCCATTTTGAGTTTAAAAGCCGCCAAAATTTTTAGACCATTTCCACAAGTTGAATTCTCCATTGTACGGCCGCCATTTTGAGTTTAAAAACGGCCAAAATTTTTAAGACCATTTCCACAAGTTGCATTCTCCATTGTACGGCCGCCATTTTGAGTTTAAAAGCCGCCAAAATTTTTAGACCATTTCCACAAGTTGAATTCTCCATTGTACGGCCGCCATTTTGAGTTTAAAAGCCGCCAAAATTTTTAGACCATTTCCACAAGTTGAATTCTCCATTGTACGGCCGCCATTTTGAGTTTAAAAGGCGCCAAAATTTTTCGACCATTTCCACAAGTTGAATTCTCCATTGTACGGCCGCCAAGTTGAGTTTAAAAGCCGCCAAAATTTTTAGACCATTTCCACAAGTTGAATTCTCCATTGTACGGCCGCCAAGTTGAGTTTAAAAGCCGCCAAAATTTTTAGACCATTTCCACAAGTTGCATTCTCCATTGTACGGCCGCCATTTTGAGTTTAAAAGCCGCCAAAATTTTTAGACCATTTCCACAAGTTGCATTCTCCATTGTACGGCCGCCATTTTGAGTTTAGAAGCCGCCAACATTTATTGACCATTACCACAAGTTGCATTCTTCATTGTACGGCCGCCAAAGGACGCCAAAATTGTTCGACCATTTCCACAAGTTCAATTCTACATTGTACGGCCGCCAAGTTGAGTTTAAAAGCCGCCAAAATTTGTTGACAATTTTCACAAGTTGAATTCTCCATTGTACGGCCGCAAAGTTGAGTTTAAAAGCCGCCAAAATTTTTAGACCATTTCCACAAGTTGAATTCTCCATTGTACGGCCGCCATTTTGAGTTTAAAAGCCGCCAAAATTTTTTAGACCATTTCCACAAGTTGAATTCTCCATTTGTACGGCCGCCATTTTGAGTTTAAAAGCCGCCAAAATTTTTAGACCATTTCCACAAGTTGAATTCTCCATTGTACGGCCGCCATTTTGAGTTTAAAAGCCGCCAAAATTTTTTAGACCATTTCCACAAGTTGAATTCTCCATTGTACGGCCGCCATTTTGAGTTTAAAAGCCGCCAAAATTTTTAGACCATTTCCACAAGTTGAATTCTCCATTGTACGGCCGCCATTTTGAGTTTAAAAGCCGCCAAAATTTTTAGACCATTTCCACAAGTTGAATTCTCCATTGTACGGCCGCCATTTTGAGTTTAAAAGCCGCCAAAATTTTTAGACCATTTCCACAAGTTGAATTCTCCATTGTACGGCCGCCATTTTGAGTTTAAAAGCCGCCAAAATTTTTAGACCATTTCCACAAGTTGAATTCTCCATTGTACGGCCGCCATTTTGAGTTTAAAAGCCGCCAAAATTTTTAGACCATTTCCACAAGTTGAATTCTCCATTGTACGGCCGCCATTTTGAGTTTAAAAGCCGCCAAAATTTTTAGACCATTTCCACAAGTTGAATTCTCCATTGTACGCCCGCCATTTTGAGTATAAAAGCCGCCAAAATTGTTCGAGCATATTCCACAAGTTGAATTCTCCATTGTACGGCAGCCATTTTGAGTTTAAAAGCCGCCAAAATTTTTAGACCATTTCCACAAGTTGAATTCTCCATTGTACGGCAGTCAGTTAAAAAGCCGCCAAATTTTTTAGACCATTTCCACAAGTTGAATTCTCCAATTGTACGGCCGCCATTTTGAGTTTAAAAGCCGCCAAAATTTTTAGACCATTTCCACAAGTTGCATTCTCCATTGTACGGTCGTCATTTTGAGTTTAAAAGCCGCCAAAATTTTTAGACCATTTCCACAAGTTGAATTCTCCATTGTACGGCCGCCATTTTGAGCTTAAAAGACGCCAAAATTTTTAGACCATTTCCACAAGTTGCATTCTCCAGTTCATTGTACGGCCGCCATTTTGAGTTTAAAAGCCGCCAAAATTTGTTGACCATTTCCACAAGTTGAATTCTTCATTGTACGGCCGCCATTTTGAGTTTAAAAGCCGCCAAAATTTGTTGACAATTTTCACAAGTTGAATTCTCCATTGTACGGCCGCCATTTTGAGTTTAAAGGACGCCAAAATTGTTCGACCATTTCCACAAGTTCAATTCTACATTGTACGGCCGCCATTTTGAGTTTAAAAGCCGCCAAAATTTGTTGACCATTTCCACAAGTTGAATTCTCCATTGTACGGCCGCCATTTTGAGTTTAAAAGCTGCCAAAATTTTTAGACCATTTCCACAAGTTGAATTCTCCATTGTACGGCCGCCATTTTGAGTTTAAAAGCCGCCAAAATTTTTAGACCATTTCCACAAGTTGCATTCTCCATTGTACGGCAGTCATTTTGAGTTTAAAAGCCGCAAAATTTTTTAGACCATTTCCACAAGTTGCATTCTCCATTGTACGGCCGCCATTTTGAGTTTAAAAGCCGCCAAAATTTTTAGACCATTTCCACAAGTTGCATTCTTCATTGTACGGCCGCCATTTTAAGTTTAAAAGCCGCCAAAATTTGTTGACAATTTTCACAAGTTGAATTCTCCATTGTACGGCCGCCATTTTGAGTTTAAAAGCCGCCAAAATTTTTAGACCATTTCCACAAGTTGAATTCTCCATTGTACGGCCGCCATTTTGAGTTTAAAAGCCGCCAAAATTTTTTGACCATTTCCACAAGTTGAATTCTCCATTGTACGGCCGTCATTTTGAGTTTAAAAGCCGCCAAAATTTTTAGACCATTTCCACAAGTTGAATTCTCCATTGTACGGCCGCCATTTTAAGTTTAAAAGCCGCCAAAATTTTTAGACCATTTCCACAAGTTGAATTCTCCATTGTACGGCCGCCATTTTGAGTTAAAAAGCCGCCAAAATTTTTAGACCATTTCCACAAGTTGAATTCTCCATTGTACGGCCGCCATTTTGAGTTTAAAAGCCGCCAAAATTTTTAGACCATTTCCACAAGTTGAATTCTCCATTGTACGGCCGCCATTTTGAGTTTAAAAGCCGCCAAAATTTTTAGACCATTTCCACAAGTTGAATTCTCCATTGTACGGCCGCCATTTTGAGTTTAAAAGACGCCAAAATTTTTGGACCATTTCCACAAGTTGCATTCTCCATTGTACGGCCGCCATTTTGAGTTTAAAAGCCGCCAAAATTTTTAGACCATTTCCACAAGTTGAATTCTCCATTGTACGGCCGCCATTTTGAGTTTAAAAGCCGCCAAAATTTTTAGACCATTTCCACAAGTTGAATTCTCCATTGTACGGCCGCCATTTTGAGTTTAAAAGCCGCCAAAATTTTTAGACCATTTCCACAAGTTGAATTCTCCATTGTACGGCCGCCATTTTGAGTTTAAAAGCCGCCAAAATTTTTAGACCATTTCCACAAGTTGAATTCTCCATTGTACGGCCGCCATTTTGAGTTTAAAAAGCCGCCAAAATTTTTAGACCATTTCCACAAGTTGCATTCTCCATTGTACGGCCGCCATTTTGAGTTTAAAAGCTGCCAAAATTTTTAGACCATTTCCACAAGTTGAATTCTCCATTGTACGGCCGCCATTTTGAGTTTAAAAGCCGCCAAAATTTTTAGACCATTTCCACAAGTTGGATTCTCCATTGTACGGCCGCCATTTTGAGTTTAAAAGCCGCCAAAATTTTTAGACCATTTCCACAAGTTGCATTCTCCATTGTACGGCCGCCATTTTGAGTTTAAAAGCCGCCAAAATTTTTAGACCATTTCCACAAGTTGCATTCTCCATTGTACGGTCGCCATTTTGAGTTTAAAAGCCGCCAAAATTTTTAGACCATTTCCACAAGTTGCATTCTTCATTGTACGGCCGCCATTTTGAGTTTAAAAGCCGCCAAAATTTTTAGACCATTTCCACAAGTTGCATTCTCCATTGTACGGCCGCCATTTTGAGTTTAAAAGCCGCCAAAATTTTTAGACCATTTCCACAAGTTGCATTCTCCATTGTACGGCCGCCATTTTGAGTTTAAAAGCCGCCAAAATTTTTAGACCATTTCCACAAGTTGCATTCTCCATTGTACGGCCGCCATTTTGAGTTTAAAAGCCGCCAAAATTTTTAGACCATTTCCACAAGTTGCATTCTCCATTGTACGGCCGCCATTTTGAGTTTAAAAGCCGCCAAAATTTTTAGACCATTTCCACAAGTTGCATTCTTCATTGTACGGCCGCCATTTTGAGTTTAAAAGCCGCCAAAATTTTTAGACCATTTCCACAAGTTGCATTCTCCATTGTACGGCCGCCATTTTGAGTTTAAAAGCCGCCAAAATTTTTAGACCATTTCCACAAGTTGCATTCTCCATTGTACGGCCGCCATTTTGAGTTTAAAAGCCGCCAAAATTTTTAGACCATTTCCACAAGTTGCATTCTCCATTGTACGGCCGCCATTTTGAGTTTAAAAGCCGCCAAAATTTTTAGACCATTTCCACAAGTTGCATTCTCCATTGTACGGCCGCCATTTTGAGTTTTAAAGCCGCCAAAATTTTTAGACCATTTCCACAAGTTGCATTCTCCATTGTACGGTCGCCATTTTGAGTTTAAAAGCCGCCAAAATTTTTAGACCATTTCCACAAGTTGAATTCTCCATTGTACGGCCGCCATTTTTAGTTTAAAAGCCGCCAAAATTTTTAGACCATTTCCACAAGTTGAATTCTCCATTGTACGGCCGCCATTTTGAGTTTAAAAGCCGCCAAAATTTTTAGACCATTTCCACAAGTTGCATTCTCCATTGTACGGCCGCCATTTTGAGTTTAAAAGCCGCCAAAATTTTTAGACCATTTCCACAAGTTGCATTCTCCATTGTACGGCCGCCATTTTGAGTTTAAAAGCCGCTAAAGTTTTTAGACCATTTCCACAAGTTGTATTCTCCATTGTACGGCCGCCATTTTGAGTTTAAAAGCCGCCAAAATTTTTAGACCATTTCCACAAGTTGAATTCTCCATTGTACGGCCGCCATTTTGAGTTTAAAAGCCGCCAAAATTTTTAGACCATTTCCACAAGTTGAATTCTCCATTGTACGGCCGCCATTTTGAGTTTAAAAGCCGCCAAAATTTTTAGACCATTTCCACAAGTTGAATTCTCCATTGTACGGCCGCCATTTTGAGTTTAAAAGCCGCCAAAATTTTTAGACCATTTCCACAAGTTGAATTCTCCATTGTACGGCCGCCATTTTGAGTTTAAAAGCCGCCAACATTTTTAGACCATTTCCACAAGTTGAATTCTCCATTGTACGGCCGCCATTTTGAGTTTAAAAGCCGCCAAAATTTTTAGACCATTTCCACAAGTTGAATTCTCCATTGTACGGTCGCCATTTTGAGTTTAAAAGCCGCCAAATTTTTTAGACCATTTCCACAAGTTGCATTCTCCATTGTACGGCCGCCATTTTGAGTTTAAAAGCCGCCAAAATTTTTAGACCATTTCCACAAGTTGAATTCTCCAATTGTACGGCCGCCATTTTGAGTTTAAAAGGCGACAAAATTTTTAGACCGTTCACACACGTTAAAATCTCTATTGTACGGCCGCCATTTTGAGTTTAAAAGCCGCCAAAATTTTTTGACCATTTCCACAAGTTGAATTCTCCATTGTACGGCCGCCATTTTGAGTTTAAAAGCCGCCAAATTTTTAGACCATTTCCACAAGTTGCATTCTCCATTGTACGGTCGTCATTTTGAGTTTAAAAGCCGCCAAAATTTTTAGACCATTTCCACAAGTTGCATTCTCCATTGTACGGCCGCCATTTTGAGTTTAAAAGCCGCCAAAATTTTTAGACCATTTCCACAAGTTGCATTCTTCATTGTACGGCCGCCATTTTGAGTTTAAAAGCCGCCAAAATTTTTAGACCATTTCCACAAGTTGAATTCTCCATTGTACGGCCGCCATTTTGAGTTTAAAAGCCGCCAAAATTTTTAGACCATTTCCACAAGTTGAATTCTCTATTGTACGGCCGCCATTTTGAGTTTAAACCCTGCCAAAATTTTTTGACCATTAACACAAGTTGTATTCTCCATTGTACGGTAGTCATTTTGAGTTTAAAAGCCGCCAAAATTTTTAGACCATTTCCACCAGTTGAATTCTCCAATGTACGGCCGCCATTTTGAGTTTAAAAGCCGCCAAAATTTTTAGACCATTTCCACAAGTTGAATTCTCCATTGTACGGCCGCCATTTTGAGTTTTAAAGCCGCCAAAATTTTTAGACCATTTCCACAAGTTGAATTCTCCATTGTACGGCCGCCATTTTGAGTTTAAAAGCCGCCAAAATTTTTAGACCATTTCCACAAGTTGAATTCTCCATTGTACGGCCGCCATTTTGAGTTTAAAAGCCGCCAAAATTTTTAGACCATTTCCACAAGTTGAATTCTCCATTGTACGGCCGCCATTTTGAGTTAAAAAGCCGCCAAAATTTTTAGACCATTTCCACAAGTTGAATTCTCCATTGTACGGCCGCCATTTTGAGTTTAAAAGCCGCCAAAATTTTTAGACCATTTCCACAAGTTGAATTCTCCATTGTACGGCCGCCATTTTGAGTTTAAAAGCCGCCAAAATTTTTAGACCATTTCCACAAGTTGAATTCTCCATTGTACGGCCGCCATTTTGAGTTTAAAAGCCGCCAAAATTTTTAGACCATTTCCACAAGTTGAATTCTCCAATTGTACGGCCGCCATTTTGAGTTTAAAAGCCGCCAAAATTTTTAGACCATTTCCACAAGTTGAATTCTCCATTGTACGGCCGCCATTTTGAGTTTAAAAGCTGCCAAAATTTTTAGACCATTTCCACAAGTTGAATTCTCCATTGTACGGCCGCCATTTTGAGTTTAAAAGCCGCCAAAATTTTTAGACCATTTCCACAAGTTGAATTCTCCATTGTACGGCCGCCATTTTGAGTTTAAAAGCCGCCAAAATTTTTAGACCATTTCCACAAGTTGCATTCTCCATTGTACGGCCGCCATTTTGAGTTAAAAAGCCGCCAAAATTTTTAGACCATTTCCACAAGTTGAATTCTCCATTGTACGGCCGCCATTTTGAGTTTAAAAGCCGCCAAAATTTTTAGACCATTTCCACAAGTTGAATTCTCCATTGTACGGCCGCCATTTTGAGTTTAAAAGCCGCCAAAATTTTTAGACCATTTCCACAAGTTGCATTCTCCATTGTACGGCCGCCATTTTGAGTTTAAAAGCCGCCAAAATTTTTAGACCATTTCCACAAGTTGAATTCTCCATTGTACGGCCGCCATTTTGAGTTTAAAAGCCGCCAAAATTTTTAGACCATTTCCACAAGTTGCATTCTCCATTGTACGGCCGCCATTTTGAGTTTAAAAGCCGCCAAAATTTTTAGACCATTTCCACAAGTTGAATTCTCCATTGTACGTCCGCCATTTTGAGTTTAAAAGCCGCCAAAATTTTTAGACCATTTCCACAAGTTGCATTCTCCATTGTACGGCCGCCATTTTGAGTTTAAAAGCCGCCAAAATTTTTAGACCATTTCCACAAGTTGCATTCTCCATTGTACGGCCGCCATTTTGAGTTTAAAAGCCGCCAAAATTTTTAGACCATTTCCACAAGTTGCATTCTCCATTGTACGGTCGCCATTTTGAGTTTAAAAGCCGCCAAAATTTTTAGACCATTTCCACAAGTTGCATTCTCCATTGTACGGCCGCCATTTTGAGTTTAAAAGCCGCCAAAATTTTTAGACCATTTCCACAAGTTGAATTCTCCATTGTACGGCCGCCATTTTGAGTTTAAAAGCCGCCAAAATTTTTAGACCATTTCCACAAGTTGAATTCTCCATTGTACGGCCGCCATTTTGAGTTTAAAAGCCGCCAAAATTTTTAGACCATTTCCACAAGTTGCATTCTCCATTGTACGGCCGCCATTTTGAGTTTAAAAGCCGCCAACATTTTTAGACCATTTCCACAAGTTGCATTCTCCATTGTACGGCCGCCATTTTGAGTTTAAAAGCCGCCAAAATTTTTAGACCATTTCCACAAGTTGAATTCTCCATTGTACGGCCGCCATTTTGAGTTTAAAAGCCGCCAAAATTTTTAGACCATTTCCACAAGTTGAATTCTCCATTGTACGGCCGCCATTTTGAGTTTAAAAGCCGCCAAAATTTTTAGACCATTTCCACAAGTTGAATTCTCCATTGTACGGCCGCCATTTTGAGTTTAAAAGCCGCCAAAATTTTTAGACCATTTCCACAAGTTGAATTCTCCATTGTACGGCCGCCATTTTGAGTTTAAAAGCCGCCAAAATTTTTAGACCATTTCCACAAGTTGAATTCTCCATTGTACGGCCGCCATTTTGAGTTTAAAAGCCCCAAAATTTTTTTAGACCATTTCCACAAGTTGCATTCTCCATTGTACGGCCGCCATTTTGAGTTTAAAAGCCGCCAAAATTTTTAGACCATTTCCACAAGTTGAATTCTCCATTGTACGGCCGCCATTTTGAGTTTAAAAGCCGCCAAAATTTTTAGACCATTTCCACAAGTTGAATTCTCCATTGTACGGCCGCCATTTTGAGTTTAAAAGCCGCCAAAATTTTTAGACCATTTCCACAAGTTGAATTCTCCATTGTACGGCCGCCATTTTGAGTTTAAAAGCCGCCAAAATTTTTAGACCATTTCCACAAGTTGTATTCTCCATTGTACGGCCGCCATTTTGAGTTTAAAAGCCGCCAAAATTTTTAGACCATTTCCACAAGTTGCATTCTCCATTGTACGGCCGCCATTTTGAGTTTAAAAGCCGCCAAAATTTTTAGACCATTTCCACAAGTTGAATTCTCCATTTTACGGCCGCCATTTTGAGTTTAAAAGCCGCCAAAATTTTTAGACCATTTCCACAAGTTGAATTCTCCATTGTACGGCCGCCATTTTGAGTTTAAAAGCCGCCAAAATTTTTAGACCATTTCCACAAGTTGAATTCTCCATTGTACGGCCGCCATTTTGAGTTTAAAAGCCGCCAAAATTTTTAGACCATTTCCACAAGTTGAATTCTCCAATGTACGGCCGCCATTTTGAGTTTAAAAGCCGCCAAAATTTTTAGACCATTTCCACAAGTTGAATTCTCCATTGTACGGCCGCCATTTTGAGTTAAAAAGCCGCCAAAATTTTTAGACCATTTCCACAAGTTGAATTCTCCATTGTACGGCCGCCATTTTGAGTTTAAAAGCTGCCAAAATTTTTAGACCATTTCCACAAGTTGAATTCTCCATTGTACGGCCATTTTGAGTTTAAACAAGCGCCAAAATTTTTAGACCATTTCCACAAGTTGAATTCTCCATTGTACGGCCGCCATTTTGAGTTTAAAAGCCGCCAAAATTTTTAGACCATTTCCACAAGTTGAATTCTCCATTGTACGGCCGCCATTTTGAGTTAAAAAGCCGCCAAAATTTTTAGACCATTTCCACAAGTTGAATTCTCCATTGTACGGCCGCCATTTTGAGTTTAAAAGCTGCCAAAATTTTTAGACCATTTCCACAAGTTGAATTCTCCATTGTACGGCCGCCATTTTGAGTTTAAAAGCCGCCAAAATTTTTAGACCATTTCCACAAGTTGAATTCTCCATTGTACGGCCGCCATTTTGAGTTTAAAAGCCGCCAAATTTTTAGACCATTTCCGCAAGTTGAATTCTCCAATTGTACGGCCGCCATTTTGAGTTTAAAAGCCGCCAAAATTTTTAGACCATTTCCACAAGTTGCATTCTCCATTGTACGGCCGTCATTTTGAGTTTAAAAGCCGCCAACATTTTTAGACCATTTCCACAAGTTGAATTTTCCATTGTACGGCCGCCATTTTGAGTTGAAAAGCCTCCAAAATTTTTAGACCATTTCCACAAGTTGAATTCTCCATTGTACGCCATTTTGAGTTAAAAAGCCTCCAAATTTTTTAGATCATTTCCATAAGTTGCATTCTCCATTATACGGCCGCTATTTTGAGCTAAAAAGAAGCCAAAATTTTTAGACCATTTACACAAGTCACATTCTCCATTGTACGGCCGTCATTTTGAGTTTAAAAGCCGCCAACATTTTTAGACCATTTCCACAAGTTCAATTTTTCATTGTACGGCCGCCATTTTGAGTTAAAAAGCCTCCAAATTTTTTAGACCATTTCCACAAGTTGAATTCTCCATTATACGTCATTTTGAGTTTAAAAGCCGCCAAAATT
Organism: Drosophila insularis; assembly: GCA_018903935.1. Taxonomy (NCBI): domain Eukaryota; kingdom Metazoa; phylum Arthropoda; class Insecta; order Diptera; family Drosophilidae; genus Drosophila; species Drosophila insularis. The sequence continues at coordinate 103,704 of JAEIFP010001911.1, read as the reverse complement.
TTTAGACCATTTCCATAAGTTGCATTCTCCATTATACGGCCGCTAAAAAGAAGCCAAAATTTTTAGACCATTTTGGGTTTAAAAAAAGCCAACATTTTTAGACCATTTCCACAAGTTCCATTCTGCATTGAACGTCCGCCATTTTGAGTTAAAAAACTTCCAAATTTTTTAGACCATTTCCACAAGTTGTTTCCTATTTTGTACGGCCGCCATTTTAAGTTGAAAAGCCGACAAAACTTTTAAACCATTTCCAAAAGTTGAATTCTCTATTGTAAGGCCGCCATTTTGAGTTTAAAAGAAGGCAACAATTTTAGACCATTTCCACAAGTTCCATTTTGCATTGAACGTCCGCCATTTTGAGTTAAAAAACTTCCAAATTTTTTAGACCATTTCCACAAGTTGTTTCCTATTTTGTACGGCCGCCATTTTAAGTTGAAAAGCCGCCAAAATTTTTAGACCATTTCCACAAGTTGAATTCTCTATTGTACGGCCGCCATTTTGAGTTTAAAAGAAGCCAAAATTTTTAGACCATTTCCACAAGTTGAATTCTCCATTGTACGGCCGCCATTTTGAGTTTAAAAACTTCCAAATTTTTTAGACCATTTGTACAAGTTGTTTCCTATTTTGTACGGCCGCCATTTTAAGTTGAAAAGCCGACAAAATTTTTAAACCATTTCCAAAAGTTGAATTCTCTATTGTACGGCCGCCATTTTGGGTTTAAAAAAAGCCAAAATTGTTAGACTTCCAAAGTTGAATTCTGCATTGTAAGCTTTCAAATTTTTTTACACCATTTTCACAAGTTGTTTTTTATTTTGTACGGCCGCCATTTTATTTTTTTTTTTTTTTTTTTTTTTTTTATAGCGGACGTTGACGATACTATGCGCAGTACGTTCAAGTGGCCCCCTACGACACCAGGACAAAGCCTGTTACGAGCTAGCCCACCGCAGGATCATACCCCCCCCCCCCCCCCCGACCGGGGGGGGCAGCCAAAAAACGCACGGCGCGAATCGCGTGGACAAATACACAAGAGAAGAAACAGACAAACAAATAATACTATAGTTATCTATTAACTAAATGGGATAGGATAGATGTCTTAAGCATATTGATAGAAAACTCTGAGCTGATTACAGGGAAAAGAAGGTTGTAATCAGAGCAGAGGACCCTAAAAGGTTCATGCATGGCATAGTTAGAAGAACAACGACTAAGGGATAATGGTATCAAAGGATGTCTACTCCGTCTACATGGTACCGACAGATTTACCTGAGCTAATAACTCAGGCGAGTCGATATCACCAATTAGGAGCTTGTGCATGAAAATTGCACCAAGCATGGTTCTACGGTTAGTTAGGGAAGGAAGGTTAATCAAGAGAAGTCTACTAGAATACGAAGGCAAATTGACATTGCGATCCCAGCTTAAGCCACGAAGAGCAAATAGCAAGAACTGCTTTTGAACGGATTCAAGTCTAATCTGGTGCGACTCATATTGAGGTGACCAAATGCAAGATCCATACTCTAAAATAGGACGGACAAGCGAAGTAAAAAGAACTTTAGTTGTATAGGGGTCATCGAATTCTTTTGACCATCTTTTAATGAAACCCAGGACACTCATGGCCTTTGAGACCGTGGTGGAAATATGGGTGTTAAAATTTAACTTATGGTCCATAAGTACGCCCAAATCATTCATATTATTTAGACGTTGTAAAGGGCTATTGTTTAGAAAATAAGTGACCAGTTGAGGAGAGTTACGAAAAAAAGTCATTACCTTACATTTGGTAGTGTTAAGATTTAGTAGATTAAACTGGCACCAGGATTGAAAGTTTTTAAGATCAGCTTGTAGCCGACTAAATGAATCTGTATCTTTATACGTAAGACAAAGCTTGACATCGTCAGCATACATAAGCACACGCGAATGAACAATGACTGATGGAAGATCGTTAATGAATAGTGTGAAAAGCAGAGGGCCCAGATGACTACCTTGAGGTACACCAGAAGTCACAGGAATGGAAACGGAAAAAGAAGACTTAAAAAGTACCTTCTGTTTTCTATTTGTTAAATATTCTCGAACCCAAGATAGGAAAAGGGGTGGAAACCCAATGTCGCTCAGCTTCGAAAGTAATAGGGTATGATTAACGGAATCAAAGGCTTTGCTGAAGTCAGTGTATATGACATCAGTTTGTTTACCATTTTTGAACCCCTTGATAATTATTGATGTAAATTCTAAAAGGTTAGTGGTTGTAGATCTACGTTTCACAAACCCATGTTGGGATGGCGAAATAATAGAGCTGCAAAAATGTTGCAATTGAGAAGTTATAATTTTCTCAAAAGCTTTCGGAATAGCGGACAATTTTGAGATACCCCTATAGTTAGTGGCTTCGGACTTTTTGCCATTTTTATGCAGAGGAATGATATACGACTCCTTCCAAATAGATGGAAAAGAGGAAGATTCGACAGACAATAGAAACAATTTTAAAATGGGTTTACATAATGCATTTGCACAGAACCTGAGTACACATCCAGGAAGACCATCTGGCCCCGGAGAATAAACGGGTTTAACTAATTTAAGTTCGCTAAGAATAGAACCTTCATCAATCACTGGATTGAAAATGCAATTAGCCTTTTCTAAATGATAAGGATACGGACTTGCTCGATATTCCGTTGAGGAATAAGTTGTTTTGAAAAAACTCGCAAACATATCGGCAATTGCCTGATCAGTGCTCGCTTTTTTATTTTGAAAAGACAAAAAAGATGGGTGCACAGAGGTCTTACGTTTAGAATTAACAAAATTATAAAATTGTTTAGGGTCAGAAGAAAACTGAAGCTTACACCGCTGAAGATAATTCTTATAGCATTGTGTATTAAGCATCATGAATTTTGAACGAGCGACTGTATACAGAGCATAGTCTGATGAACGACGTGTTTTTTGAAACTTCTTATAATATCGTGTCTTCACATTTTTCAAATTGCACAGCTCACGAGAGAACCAGGGAGGTTTGTTAAGCCGCTCCAGCCTACCAAGAGGCACACAAATATCAAAGAGTGAATTCAGAGTATCATAGAAAAAACGAACAGCTGAGTTCATATCTCTACAATTGTACAGATAAGACCAATCGGTAGTAGCAATGTTTTCATTAAGGCTGGCAAAGTCAGTCTTACGAAAGCACCTAGTTAGAGGTAACTCATTTGAACCAAGTAATGGTGAAAGCAAGGGCAGATCAATTTTTAAATTTAATGTAGGATGAAATTTATCTTCTGGAAGAACAAATGGTTCGATCCTAGAAACCTCACAATAAGAAGAATCCAATACAAAAATAAGATCTAACGATTTTCCATTAGAATTTAAGACAGGATTGACTTGGGATAAAGATAAGCCTAGAAGGCCATCAATAAAGTCATGTGACAAAGAGGGCAGCAACATGGTACATTCATCTGTTGGTGACCATGCTAAAGGCGGGTAAATTAAAATCACCTAAAACTATGAGCATGTCTTGACTGGAAACCAAAGAGGAGACAAACTGAATTGCCTCTAAATGATTTGAATATACCACCATGTCTGACAAAGGTGGAATATAGGAACAAGTAATAAAAGCATTAAAAGATTTAAAATTTACTTTAACATCGACAAACTCAATCTCCTGGGTACTAGAAAATTGAATCATTTCAGATGATAAAGCAGCATCAACAGCTATCAGAACGCCACCACCTATGCGAGAAATCCGGTCACGTCTGAATATAGAAAAATTTGTGGGAAAAACCGATGAATCAGCAATATCAGGTTTAAGCCACGTCTCTGTAAAAGATAGAATGTTATGCTCAAAAGAAAGACTATCTACATAGAGATTAGGAAGTTTAGATTTCAGTCCTCTAACGTTCTGGTAACCCAGGTTAAGGGACGAAGCTAGTTTTTTGACAAACCAGCAGATGCTGATGTGATAGGAATAGTATTATCGGTTGTTGTTGGCAAGCGAATAGGTTGCCGATTTATTCCTTAACTATTATATGTTTCGGCCAAAAATCTTCTCGAAATATGGTGTCGAAGATAATGGCAGAAACACTAATTTTAAAGGACGAAATGTCCCGAGAATAAGAAAATTTAAACTTCTCCACCGCAATATTCGAGACGTTAACTTTCTTCCGAATATAGGCTATTACATCATCAGATGTGACAACAGGGTCTAGCCTAGAAACAAATATATGTTTCTTTGGTGGTATGCCAACGAGAGGCCGCGGTCCCGAAGCGTCAGCCGCAGCAGTAACGTTGGACAAGTCACCCACTGCAGCAGTCAACTTGTTTACGGGGCCCTCGATACTTTTAGAACTATCGGCAATTTCCATTGGAATGGGTAATTGCCCGGACTTATCGGACACTACAATAGGCATCGTTTTTAAGAGATCATTCCCAGGTGATATCGGTAATTCCTTACTCCATTCACAACCGGGCTCTTAAACGATATCAATTGCTGTACATTAGGAGTGGACGGTGCATGAGACCGGTCGGGGACGATAAGAGATGCTGGCGGATCTACAGATACAGAAACACCCCAAGGACTGGTCCTTTTACGTTTCGGAGACTCATTCATAAGCGATAAACTTCTGAACTGAGTCTCCACCGCAGTAAACTCCGCTTGGAGTTTATTAAAACCTGCCCTTAAGGTGTCAAAACTATCTCTAGTCCGCCTCATGAAAGAGCGCATCTCATTCTCGACCTCCCGGCAAGCATCACATCCATATTTTTAGCCACCACCTTTAGCAATAGACTCCTTGATTCTGCCTGTGTAACCTGCACACTTAACGTGAACCGCATTGTCACACAACCAACAAAGAATATAATCATGGGAGTCAACCGCATTAGTGGCAACTATACAATTATTTTTTGAGCAGACAACCATTTTATCAAAAAGTTTAATTTAATTAAAAGGAAATACAAAAAATAACAAATAGAAATTCTAAAGGTAAAAAATCTGTGAATAAGAATATACTGACCAGTTCTTACACAAGGGTTAATGTGCAGAGTAAGCCTTCACAACTAAAGAAATAAAAGAGATGAAAGCACAAAAACAAAAACACGTATCACAGAGTCGCGGGTAGGCAAAAGACGAGAGCGCAAATCAATCAAGAATAGGAAAGAGCGGGAGAGCGCGTCAAATTGAACACATGCAACAACAATTTGTACGCAAGAGCGCGAGAGTTAGTTAAAAACGGTAAAGACACAAAAGCAAAAGAGATAAGCAAAACAACAACACCGCTAATGCGAGTATTGTTGTATGTTTTGATTTTATTTAAATTTAAACAAAAGCGACAGCAAGTATTCGCAAAATGAAAATAAAATTCGGATGCTGAAATTATTATTAATTAATTTAACCGGTAATAAATTTAAAAGTTATGGAAAAGTATTTAATCGCGAGAAAAAAATAAAAGTTGATAAGCGCAAAAAAAACACGTCCGTCCTCTGCAACGAGTGAAAGTTTTTTTTTAAGTTGAAAAGCCGCCAAATTTTCAGACCATTTCCACAAGTTGAATTCTTTATTGTACGGCCGCCATTTTGAGTTTAAAAGAAGCCAAAATTTTTAGACCATTTCCACAAGTTGCATTCTCCATTGTATGGCCGGCATTTTGAGTTTAAAAGTAGGCAACATTTTTAGACCATTTCCATAAATTGCCTTCTGCTTTGTACGGCCGCCATTTTGAGTTAAAAAGCTTCCAAATTTTTTATACCATTTCCAAAATTTTTAGACTATTTACACAAGTTCCATTCTCCATTGTACAGCCGCCATTTTGAGACCATTTCAACAAGTTGCATTCTGCATTGTACGGCCGCCATTTTAAATTTAAAAGCCGCCAAAATTTTTAGACCATTTCCACAAGTTTAATTCTTTATTTAACGGCCGCTATTTTGAACTCAAAAAAAACTTAAAGCCGCCAAAATTGTTAGACCATTTCCACAAGTTGAATTTTCCATTGAACGGCCGCCATTTTGTGTTTAAAAGAAGACAAAATTTTTAGACCATTTCCACAACATTTTTACACCATTTCCACAAGTTGAATTCTCCTTTGTACGTTTGCCATTTTGATCTTAAATCCGCCAAAATTTTTAGACCATTTCCACAAGTTGAATTCTCCATTGTACGGCCGACACTTTAAGTTTAAAAGCCGCTAAAATTTTTAGACCATTTCTCCATTGTTCGGCCGCCATTTTGAGCATAAATATGCTAAAATTTTTAGACAATTTCCACAAGTTGCATTCTCCTTTGTACGGCCGCCATTCTGAGTTTAAAAGTTGCAAAAATTTTTAGACCATTTCAACATTGTACGGTAGTTATTTTGAGTTAAAAAGCCGCAAAAATTTTTGTACCATTTCCACAAATTGCATTCTCCATTATACGTAATTTTGAGTTTAAAAGCCGCCAAAATTTTCAGACCATTTCCACAAGTTGAATTCTTTATTGTACGGCCGCCATTTTGAGTTTAAAAGAAGCCAAAATTTTTAGACCATTTCCACAAGTTGCATTCTCCATTGTACGGCCGCCATTTTGAGTTTAAAAGTAGGCAACATTTTTAGACCATTTCCATAAGTTGCATTCTGCTTTGTACGGCCGCCATTTTGAGTTAAAAAGCTTCCAAATTTTTTATACCATATTCACAAGTTGAATTTTCTATTGTACGGCCGCCATTTTGAGTTTAAAAAAAGCCAAAATTTTTAGAACATTTCTCCATTGTACAGACGCCATTTTGAGTTAAAAATCCTCAAAATTTTTTAGATCATTTTCATAAGTTGCATTCTCCATTATACGGCCGCCATTTTGAGTTAAAAAGAAGCCAAAATTTTTAGACCATTTACACAAGTTCCATTCTCTATTGTACAGCCGCCATTTTGAGTTTAAAAGCCGCCAAAAATTGTAGACCATTTCAACAAGTTGAATTCTGCAATGTACGGCCGCCATTTTGAATTTAAAAGCGGCCAGATTTTTAGACCATTTCCACAAGTTGCATTCTCCATTGTACGGCCGGAATTTTGAGTTTAAAAGTAGGCAACATTTTTAGACCATTTCCATAAGTTGTATTCTGCTTTGTACGGCCGCCATTTTGAGTTAAAAAGCTTCCAAATTTTTTATACCATTTCCACAAGTTGTTTCCTATTTTCTACAGCCGCCATTTTGAGTTTAAAAAAAGCCAAAATTTTTAGACCATTTCCACAAGTTTAATTCTCCATTGAACAGACGCCATTTTGAGTTAAAAAGCCTCGATAATGTTTAGACCATTTCCACAAGTTGAATTCTCCATTGTACGGCCGCCATTTTGAGTTTAAAAGCCGCCAAAATTTTTAGACCATTTCCACAAGTTCAATTCTCCATTGTACGGCCGCTATTTTGAGTTAAAAAGCCGCCAAAATTTTTAGACCATTTCCACAAGTTGAATTCTCCATTGTACGGCCGATTTTGAGTTAAAAAGCCTCCAAATTTTTAGACCATTTCCACAAGTTGAATTCTCCATTGGACGGCCGCCATTTTGAGCTAAAAAGAAGCCAAAATTTTTAGACCATTTACACAAGTCACATTCTCCATTGTACGGCCGTCATTTTGAGTTTAAAAGCCGCCAACATTTTTAGACCATTTCCACAAGTTCAATTTTTCATTGTACAGCCGCCATTTTGAGTTGAAAAGCCTCCAAATTTTTTAGACCATTTCCACAAGTTGAATTCTCCATTATACGTCATTTTGAGTTTAAAAGCCGCCAAAATTTTTAGACCATTTCCACAAGTTGCATTCTCCATTGTACGGCCGCTAAAAAAAGCCAAAATTTTTGACCATTTCAGTTTAAAAAAGGCACAATATTTTTAGACCATTTCCACAAGTTGCATTCTGCATTGTACGGCCGCCATTTTGAGTTAAAAAACTTCCAAATTTTTTAGACCATTTCCACAAGTTGTTTCCTATTTTGTACGGCCGCCATTTTAAGTTGAAAAGCCGACAAAATTTTTAAACCATTTCCAAAAGTTGAATTCTCTATTGTACGGCCGCCATTTTGAGTTTAAAAAAGCCAACATTTTTAGACCATTTCCACAAGTTCCATTCTGCATTGTACGGCCGCCATTTTGAGTTAAAAAGCTTCCAAATTTTTTAGACCATTTCCACAAGTTGTTTCCTATTTTGTACGGCGGCCATTTTAAGTTGAAAAGCCGCCAAATTTTTAGACCATTTCCACAAGTTGAATTCTGCATTGTACGGCCGCCATTTTGAGTTTGAAAGCTTCGAAATTTTTTATACCATTTCCACAAGTTGTTTCCTATTTTCTACAGCCGCCATTTTAAGTTGAAAAGCCGCCAAAATTTTTAGACCATTTCCACAAGTTGAATTCTCTATTGTACGGCCGCAATTTTGAGTTTAAAAGAAGCCAAAATTTTTAGACCATTTCCACAAGTTGAATTCTCCATTGTACGGCCGCCATTTTGAGTTTAAAAGCTTCCAAATTTTTTAGACCATTTGCACAAGTTGTTTCCTATTTTGTACGGCCGCCATTTTAAGTTGAAAAGCCGACAAAATTTTTAAACCATTTCCAAAAGTTGAATTCTCTATTGTACGGCCGCCATTTTGGGTTTAAAAAAAGCCAAAATTGTTAGACCATTTCCACAAGTTGAATTCTGCATTGTAAGCTTTCAAATTTTTTACACCATTTTCACAAGTTGTTTTTTATTTTGTACGGCCGCCATTTTATTTTTTTTTTTTTTTTTTTTTTATATAGCGGACGTTGACGATACTATGCGCAGTACGTTCAAGTGGCCCCTACGACACCAGGACAAAGCCTGTTACGCGCGAGCCCAAGCAGATAACTGCCCACCTCCCACCCGACCGACCGAGGGGTGCAGCCATAAAACGCACGGCGCGAATCGCGTGGACAAATACACAAGAGAAGAAACAGACAAACAAATAATACTATAGTTATCTATTAACTAAATGGGATAGGATAGATGTCTTAAGCATATTGATAGAAAACTCTGAGCTGATTACAGGGAAAAGAAGGTTGTAATCAGAGCAGAGGACCCTAAAAGGTTCATGCATGGCATAGTTAGAAGAACAACGACTAAGGGATAATGGTATCAAAGGATGTCTACTCCGTCTACATGGTACCGACAGATTTACCTGAGCTAATAACTCAGGCGAGTCGATATCACCAATTAGGAGCTTGTGCATGAAAATTGCACCAAGCATGGTTCTACGGTTAGTTAGGGAAGGAAGGTTAATCAAGAGAAGTCTACTAGAATACGAAGGCAAATTGACATTGCGATCCCAGCTTAAGCCACGAAGAGCAAATAGCAAGAACTGCTTTTGAACGGATTCAAGTCTAATCTGGTGCGACTCATATTGAGGTGACCAAATGCAAGATCCATACTCTAAAATAGGACGGACAAGCGAAGTAAAAAGAACTTTAGTTGTATAGGGGTCATCGAATTCTTTTGACCATCTTTTAATGAAACCCAGGACACTCATGGCCTTTGAGACCGTGGTGGAAATATGGGTGTTAAAATTTAACTTATGGTCCATAAGTACGCCCAAATCATTCATATTATTTAGACGTTGTAAAGGGCTATTGTTTAGAAAATAAGTGACCAGTTGAGGAGAGTTACGAAAAAAGTCATTACCTTACATTTGGTAGTGTTAAGATTTAGTAGATTAAACTGGCACCAGGATTGAAAGTTTTTAAGATCAGCTTGTAGCCGACTAAATGAATCTGTATCTTTATACGTAAAACAAAGCTTGACATCGTCAGCATACATAAGCACATGCGAATGAACAATGACTGATGGAAGATCGTTAATGAATAGTGTGAAAAGCAGAGGGCCCAAGATGACTACCTTGAGGTACACCAGAAGTCACAGGAATGGAAACGGAAAAAGAAGACTTAAAAAGTACCTTCTGTTTTCTATTTGTTAAATATTCTCGAACCCAAGATAGGAAAAGGGGTGGAAACCCAATGTCGCTCAGCTTCGAAAGTAATAGGGTATGATTAACGGAATCAAAGGCTTTGCTGAAGTCAGTGTATATGACATCAGTTTGTTTACCATTTTTGAACCCCTTGATAATTATTGATGTAAATTCTAAAAGGTTAGTGGTTGTAGATCTACGTTTCACAAACCCATGTTGGGATGGCGAAATAATAGAGCTGCAAAAATGTTGCAATTGAGAAGTTATAATTTTCTCAAAAGCTTTCGGAATAGCGGACATTTTTGAGATACCCCTATAGTTAGTGGCTTCGGACTTTTTGCCATTTTTATGCAGAGGAATGATATACGACTCCTTCCAAATAGATGGAAAAGAGGAAGATTCGACAGACAATAGAAACAATTTTAAAATGGGTTTACATAATGCATTTGCACAGAACCTGAGTACACATCCAGGAAGACCATCTGGCCCCGGAGAATAAACGGGTTTAACTAATTTAAGTTCGCTAAGAATAGAACCTTCATCAATCACTGGATTGAAAATGCAATTAGCCTTTTCTAAATGATAAGGATACGGACTTGCTCGATATTCCGTTGAGGAATAAGTTGTTTTGAAAAAACTCGCAAACATATCGGCAATTGCCTGATCAGTGCTCGCTTTTTTATTTTGAAAAGACAAAAAAGATGGGTGCACAGAGGTCTTACGTTTAGAATTAACAAAATTATAAAATTGTTTAGGGTCAGAAGAAAACTGAAGCTTACACCGCTGAAGATAATTCTTATAGCATTGTGTATTAAGCATCATGAATTTTGAACGAGCGACTGTATACAGAGCATAGTCTGATGAACGACGTGTTTTTTGAAACTTCTTATAATATCGTGTCTTCACATTTTTCAAATTGCACAGCTCACGAGAGAACCAGGGAGGTTTGTTAAGCCGCTCCAGCCTACCAAGAGGCACACAAATATCAAAGAGTGAATTCAGAGTATCATAGAAAAAACGAACAGCTGAGTTCATATCTCTACAATTGTACAGATAAGACCAATCGGTAGTAGCAATGTTTTCATTAAGGCTGGCAAAGTCAGTCTTACGAAAGCACCTAGTTAGAGGTAACTCATTTGGAACCAAGTAATGGTGAAAGCAAGGGCAGATCAATTTTTAAATTTAATGTAGGATGAAATTTATCTTCTGGAAGAACAAATGGTTCGATCCTAGAAACCTCACAATAAGAAGAATCCAATACAAAAATAAGATCTAACGATTTTCCATTAGAATTTAAGACAGGATTGACTTGGGATAAAGATAAGCCTAGAAGGCCATCAATAAAGTCATGTGACAAAGAGGGCAGCAACATGGTACATTCATCTGTTGGTGACCATGCTAAAGCGGGTAAATTAAAATCACCTAAAACTATGAGCATGTCTTGACTGGAAACCAAAGAGGGAGACAAACTGAATTGCCTCTAAATGATTTGAATATACCACCATGTCTGACAAAGGTGGAATATAGGAACAAGTAATAAAAGCATTAAAAGATTTAAAATTTACTTTAACATCGACAAACTCAATCTCCTGGGTACTAGAAAATTGAATCATTTCAGATGATAAAGCAGCATCAACAGCTATCAGAACGCCACCACCTATGCGAGAAATCCGGTCACGTCTGAATATAGAAAAATTTGTGGGAAAAACCGATGAATCAGCAATATCAGGTTTAAGCCACGTCTCTGTAAAAGCTAGAATGTTATGCTCAAAAGAAAGACTATCTACATAGAGATTAGGAAGTTTAGATTTCAGTCCTCTAACGTTCTGGTAACCCAGGTTAAGGGACGAAGCTAGTTTTTTGACACACCAGCAGATGCTGATGTGGCAGGAATAGTATTAGTTGTTGTTGTTGGCAAGCCGAATCGGTTGCCGATTTTTCTTTTTTACAGTATATTCCTTAACTATTATATGTTTCGGCCAAAAATCTTCTCGACATATGGTGTCGAAGATATTGGCAGAAACACTACCACCGCAATATTCGAGACGTTAACTTTCTTCCGAATATAGGCTATTACATCATCAGATGTGACAACAGGGTCTAGCCTAGAAACAAATATATGTTTCTTTGGTGGTATGCCAACGAGAGGCCGCGGTCCCGAAGCGTCAGCCGCAGCAGTAACGTTGGACAAGTCACCCACTGCAGCAGTCAACTTGTTTACGGGGCCCTCGATACTTTTAGAACTATCGGCAATTTCCATTGGAATGGGTAATTGCCCGGACTTATCGGACACTACAATAGGCATCGTTTTTAAGAGATCATTCCCAGGTGATATCGGTCATTCCTTACTCCATTCACAACCGGGCTCTTAAACGATATCAATTGCTGTACATTAGGAGTGGACGGTGTCATGAGACCGGTCGGGGACGATAAGAGATGCTGGCGGATCTACAGATACAGAAACACCCCAAGGACTGGTCCTTTTCGTTTCGGAGACTCATTCATAAGCGATAAACTTCTGAACTGAGTCTCCACCGCAGAAAACTCCGCTTGGAGTTTATTAAAACCTGCCCTTAAGGTGTTCAAAACTATCTCTAGTCCGCCTCATGAAAGAGCGCATCTCATTCTCGACCTCCCGGCAAGCATCACATCCATATTTTTAGCCACCACCTTTAGCAATAGACTCCTTGATTCTGCCTGTGTAACCTGCACACTTAACGTGAACCGCATTGTCACACAACCAACAAAGAATATAATCATGGGAGTCAACCGCATTAGTGAGCAACTATACAATTATTTTTTGAGCAGACAACCATTTTATCAAAAAGTTTAATTTAATTAAAAGGAAATACAAAAAAATAACAAAATAGAAATTCTAAAGGTAAAAAATCTGTGAATAAGAATATACTGACCAGTTCTTACACAAGGGTTAATGTGCAGAGTAAGCCTTCACAACTAAAGAAATAAAAGAGATGAAAGCACAAAAACAAAAACACGTATCACAGAGTCGCGGGTAGGCAAAAGACGAGAGCGCAAATCAATCAAGAATAGGAAAGAGCGGGAGAGCGCGTCAAATTGAACACATGCAACAACAATTTGTACGCAAGAGCGCGAGTTAGTTAAAAACGGTAAAGACACAAAAGCAAAGAGATAAGCAAAACAACAACACCGCTAAGGAGTATTGTTGTATGTTTTGATTTTATTTAAATTTAAACAAAAGCGACAGCAAGTATTCGCAAAATGAAAATAAAATTCGGATGCTGAAATTATTATTAATAAATATTCCCCCGAATAAGTAATAAAAGGGAGGGGAAAGGAATTATATGCGCGAAAAAAAAAAAAAGGTGAAGAGCACAAAAAAAACACGTCCGTCCTCTGCAACGAGTGAAAGTTTTTTTAAGTTGAAAAGGCCGCCAAATTTTTAGACCATTTCCACAAGTTGAATTCTTTATTGTACGGCCGCCATTTTGAGTTTAAAAGCAGCCAAAATTTTTAGACCATTTCCACAAGTTGCATTCTCCATTGTACGGGCTTTTTTTGTAAAAAAAGTAGCCAAAATTTTTAGACCATTTCCACAAGTTGCATTCTCCATTGTACGGCCGCCATTTTGAGTTAAAAAGCCGCCAAAATTTTTAGACCATTTCCACAAGTTGCATTCTCCATTGTACGGCCGCATCATTTTTAGCTTTAAAAGCCGCCAAAATTTTTAGACCATTTCCACAAGTTGAATTCTATGAAATTCTCCATTGTACGGCCGCCATTTTGAGTTTAAAAAGCCCAAAATTTCCTTAGACCATTTTGAAAAAGCCGCCAAAATTTTTAGACCATTTCCACAAGTTGCATTCTCCATTGTACGGCCGCCATTTTGAGTTTAAAAAGCCGCCAAAATTTTTAGACCATTTCCACAAGTTGAATTCTCCATTGTACGGCCGCCATTTTGAGTTTAAAAGCCGCCAAAATTTTTAGACCATTTCCACAAGTTGAATTCTCCATTGTACGGCCGCCATTTTGAGTTTAAAAGCCGCCAAAATTTTTAGACCATTTCCACAAGTTGAATTCTCCATTGTACGGCCGCCATTTTGAGTTTAAAAGCCGCCAAAATTTTTAGACCATTTCCACAAGTTGAATTCTCCATTGTACGGCCGCCATTTTGAGTTTAAAAAGCCGCCAAAATTTTTAGACCATTTCCACAAGTTGAATTCTCCATTGTACGGCCGCCATTTTGAGTTTAAAAGCCGCCAAAATTTTTAGACCATTTCCACAAGTTGAATTCTCCATTGTACGGCCGCCATTTTGAGTAAAAAAGCCGCCAAAATTTTTAGGCCATTTCCACAAGCTGCATTCTCCATTGTACGGCCACCATTTTGAGTTTAAAAGCCGCCAAAATTTTTAGACCATTTCCACAAGTTGAATTCTCCATTGTACGGCCGCCATTTTGAGTTAAAAAGCCGCCAAAATTTTTAGACCATTTCCACAAGATGCATTCTCCATTGTAACGCCGCCATTTTGAGTTAAAAAGCCGCAAAATTTTTAGACCATTTCCACAAGTTGAATTCTCCATTGTAAAAAAGGCTCCAAAATTTTTAGACCATTTCCACAAGTTGCATTCTCCATTGTACGGCCGCCATTTTGAGTTTAAAAGCCGCCAAAATTTTTAGACCATTTCCACAAGTTGAATTCTCCATTGTACGGCCGCCATTTTGAGTTTAAAAGCCGCCAAAATTTTTAGACCATTTCCACAAGTTGAATTCTCCAATGTACGGCCGCCATTTTGAGTTAAAAGCCGCCAAAATTTTTAGACCATTTCCACAAGTTGAATTCTCCATTGTACGGCCGCCATTTTGAGTTTAAAAGCCGCCAAAATTTTTAGACCATTTCCACAAGTTGAATTCTCCAATGTACGGCCGCCATTTTGAGTTTAAAAGCCGCCAAAATTTTTAGACCATCTCCAGAAGTTAAATTCTCCAATTTACGGCCGCCATTTTGAGTTAAAAAGCCGTTAAAATTTTTAGACCATTTCCACAAGTTGAATTCTCCATTGTACGGCCGCCTTTTTAAGTTTAAAAGCCGCCAAAATTTTTAGACCATTTCCACAAGTTGAATTCTCCATTGTACGGCCGCCATTTTGAATAAAAAGCCGCCAAAATTTTTAGACCATTTCCACAAGTTGAATTCTCCATTGTACAGCCGCCATTTTGAGTTAAAAAGCCTCCAAATTTTTAGACCATTTCCACAAGTTGAATTCTCCATTGTACGGCCGCCATTTTGAGTTAAAAAAGCCGCCAAAATTTTTAGACCATTTCCACAAGTTGCATTCTCCATTGTACGGCCGCCATTTTGAGTTAAAAAAGCCGCCAAAATTTTTAGACCATTTCCACAAGTTGAATTCTCCATTGTACGGCCGCCATTTTGAGTAAAAAAAGCCGCCAAAATTTTTAGACCATTTCCACAAGTTGAATTCTCCATTGTACGGCCGCCATTTTGAGTTAAAAAGCCGCCAAAATTTTTAGACCATTTCCACAAGTTGAATTCTCCATTTTAACGCCATTTTGAGTAAACCCAAAATTTTTAGACCATTTCCACAAGTTGAATTCTCCATTGTACGGCCGCCATTTTGAGTTAAAAAAGCCGCCAAAATTTTTAGACCATTTCCACAAGTTGAATTCTCCATTGTACGGCCGCCATTTTGAGTTAAAAAGCCGCCAAAATTTTTAGACCATTTCCACAAGTTGAATTCTCCATTGTACGGCCGCCATTTTGAGTTAAAAAGCCGCCAAAATTTTTAGACCATTTCCACAAGTTGAATTCTCCATTGTACGGCCGCCATTTTGAGTTAAAAAAGCCGCCAAAATTTTTAGACCATTTCCACAAGTTGAATTCTCCATTGTACGGCCGCCATTTTGAGTTTAAAAGCCGCCAAAATTTTTAGACCATTTCCACAAGTTGAATTCTCCATTGTACGGCCGCCATTTTGAGTTTAAAAAGCCGCCAAAATTTTTAGACCATTTCCACAAGTTGAATTCTCCATTGTACGGCCGCCATTTTGAGTTTAAAAACGCCAAAATTTTTAGACCATTTCCACAAGTTGAATTCTCCATTGTACGGCCGCCATTTTGAGTTAAAAAGCCGCCAAAATTTTTAGACCATTTCCACAAGTTGAATTCTCCATTGTACGGCCGCCATTTTGAGTTAAAAAGCCGCCAAAATTTTTAGACCATTTCCACAAGTTGAATTCTCCATTGTACGGCCGCCATTTTGAGAAAAGCCGCCAAAATTTTTAGACCATTTCCACAAGTTGAATTCTCCATTGTACGGCCGCCATTTTGAGTTAAAAAGCCGCCAAAATTTTTAGACCATTTCCACAAGTTGAATTCTCCATTGTACGGCCGCCATTTTGAGTTTAAAAAGCCGCCAAAATTTTTAGACCATTTCCACAAGTTGAATTCTCCATTGTACGGCCGCCATTTTGAGTTTAAAAAGCCGCCAAAATTTTTAGACCATTTCCACAAGTTGAATTCTCCATTGTACGGCCGCCATTTTGAGTAAAAAAGCCGGCCAAAATTTTTAGACCATTTTCACAAGTTGAATTCTCCATTGTACGGCCGCCATTTTGAGTTTAAAAGCCGCCAAAATTTTTAGACCATTTCCACAAGTTGAATTCTCCATTGTACGGCCGCCATTTTGAGTGAAAAAGCCGCCAAAATTTTTAGGCCATTTCCACAAGCTGCATTCTCCATTGTACCGCCGCCATTTTGAGTTAAAAAGCCGCAAAATTTTTAGACCACTTCCACAAGTTGAATTCTCCATTGTACCGCCGCCATTTTGAGTTAAAAAGCCGCAAAATTTTTAGACCATTTCCACAAGTTGCATTCTCCATTGTACCGCCGCCATTTTGTGTAAAAAAGCCGCCAAAATTTTTAGACCATTTCCACAAGTTGAATTCTCCATTGTACGGCCGCCATTTTGAGTAAAAAAGCCGCCAAAATTTTTAGACCATTTCCACAAGTTGAATTCTCCATTGTACGGCCGCCATTTTGAGTTAAAAAGCCGCCAAAATTTTTAGACCATTTCCACAAGTTGAATTCTCCATTGTACGGCCGCCATTTTGAGTTTAAAAGCCGCCAAAATTTTTAGACCATTTCCACAAGTTGAATTCTCCATTGTACGGCCGCCATTTTGAGTAAAAAAGCCGCCAAAATTTTTAGACCATTTCCACAAGTTGAATTCTCCATTGTACGGCCGCCATTTTGAGTTTAAAAGCCGCCAAAATTTTTAGACCATTTCCACAAGTTGAATTCTCCATTGTACGGCCGCCATTTTGAGTTTAAAAAGCCGCCAAAATTTTTAGACCATTTCCACAAGTTGAATTCTCCATTGTACGGCCGCATTTTGAGTTAAAAAGCCGCCAAAATTTTTAGACCATTTCCACAAGTTGAATTCTCCATTGTACGGCCGCCATTTTGAGTTAAAAAGCCGCCAAAATTTTTAGACCATTTCCACAAGTTGAATTCTCCATTGTACGGCCGCCATTTTGAGTTTAAAAGCCGCCAAAATTTTTAGACCATTTCCACAAGTTGAATTCTCCATTGTACGGCCGCCATTTTGAGTTAAAAAAGCCGCCAAAATTTTTAGACCATTTCCACAAGTTGAATTCTCCATTGTACGGCCGCCATTTTGAGTTAAAAAGCCGCCAAAATTTTTAGACCATTTCCACAAGTTGAATTCTCCATTGTACGGCCGCCATTTTGAGTTAAAAAGCCGCCAAAATTTTTAGACCATTTCCACAAGTTGAATTCTCCATTGTACGGCCGCCATTTTGAGTTAAAAAGCCGCCAAAATTTTTAGACCATTTCCACAAGTTGAATTCTCCATTGTACGGCCGCCATTTTGAGTTAAAAAGCCGCCAAAATTTTTAGACCATTTCCACAAGTTGAATTCTCCATTGTACGGCCGCCATTTTGAGTTAAAAAGCCGCCAAAATTTTTAGACCATTTCCACAAGTTGAATTCTCCATTGTACGGCCGCCATTTTGAGTTAAAAAGCCGCCAAAATTTTTAGACCATTTCCACAAGTTGAATTCTCCATTGTACGGCCGCCATTTTGAGTTTAAAAAAGCCGCCAAAATTTTTAGACCATTTCCACAAGTTGAATTCTCCATTGTACGGCCGCCATTTTGAGTTTAAAAGCCGCCAAAATTTTTAGACCATTTCCACAAGTTGAATTCTCCATTGTACGGCCGCCATTTTGAGTTTAAAAGCCGCCAAAATTTTTTTAGACCATTTCCACAAGTTGAATTCTCCATTGTACGGCCGCCATTTTGAGTTAAAAAGCCGCCAAAATTTTTAGACCATTTCCACAAGTTGAATTCTCCATTGTACGGCCGCCATTTTGAGTTAAAAAAGCCGCCAAAATTTTTAGACCATTTCCACAAGTTGAATTCTCCATTGTACGGCCGCCATTTTGAGTAAAAAAGCCGCCAAAATTTTTAGACCATTTCCACAAGTTGAATTCTCCATTGTACGGCCGCCATTTTGAGTGAAAAAGCCGCCAAAATTTTTAGACCATTTCCACAAGTTGAATTCTCCATTGTACGGCCGCCATTTTGAGTAAAAAAGCCGCCAAAATTTTTAGACCATTTCCACAAGTTGCATTCTCCATTGTACGGCCACCATTTTGAGTTTAAAAGCCGCCAAAATTTTTAGACCATTTCCACAAGTTGAATTCTCCATTGTACGGCCGCCATTTTGAGAGTTTAAAAAGCCGCCAAAATTTTTAGACCATTTCCACAAGTTGAATTCTCCATTGTACGGCCGCCATTTTGAGTTAAAAAAGCCGCCAAAATTTTTAGACCATTTCCACAAGTTGAATTCTCCATTGTACGGCCGCCATTTTGAGTTAAAAAGCCGCCAAAATTTTTAGACCATTTCCACAAGTTGCATTCTCCATTGTACAGCCGCCATTTTGAGTTAAAAAGCCGCCAAAATTTTTAGACCATTTCCACAAGTTGAATTCTCTATTGTACGGCCGCCATTTTGAGTTTAAAAAAGCCAAAATTTTTAGACCATTTCCACAAGTTGAATTCTGCATTGTACGGCCGCCATTTTGAGTTAAAAAGCCGCCAAAATTTTTAGACCATTTCCACAAGTTGAATTCTGCATTGTACGGCCGCCATTTTGAGTTAAAAAGCCGCCAAAATTTTTAGACCATTTCCACAAGTTGAATTCTCCATTGTACGGCCATTTTGAGTTTAAAAGAAGACAAAATTTTTAGACCATTTCCACAAGTTGTATTCTCCATTGTACGGCCGCCATTTTGAGTTAAAAAGCCGCCAAAATTTTTAGACCATTTCCACAAGTTGAATTCTCCATTGTACGGCCGCCATTTTGAGTTAAAAAAGCCGCCAAAATTTTTAGACCATTTCCACAAGTTGAATTCTCCATTGTACGGCCGCCATTTTGAGTTAAAAAAGCCGCCAAAATTTTTAGACCATTTCCACAAGTTGAATTCTCCATTGTACGGCCGCCATTTTGAGTTAAAAAGCCGCCAAAATTTTTAGACCATTTCCACAAGTTGAATTCTCCATTGTACGGCCGCCATTTTGAGTTAAAAAAGCCGCCAAAATTTTTAGACCATTTCCACAAGTTGAATTCTCCATTGTACGGCCGCCATTTTGAGTTTAAAAAGCCGCCAAAATTTTTAGACCATTTCCACAAGTTGAATTCTCCATTGTACGGCCGCCATTTTGAGTTTAAAAGCCGCCAAAATTTTTAGACCATTTCCACAAGTTGAATTCTCCATTGTACGGCCGCCATTTTGAGTTAAAAAGCCGCCAAAATTTTTAGACCATTTCCACAAGTTGAATTCTCCATTGTACGGCCGCCATTTTGAGTTTAAAAAGCCGCCAAAATTTTTAGACCATTTCCACAAGTTGAATTCTCCATTGTAGAGCCGCCATTTTGAAAAAAGCCAAAATTTTTAGACCATTTCCACAAGTTGAATTCTCCATTGTACGGCCGCCATTTTGAGTGAAAAAGCCGCCAAAATTTTTAGACCATTTCCACAAGTTGAATTCTCCATTGTACAGCCGCCATTTTGAGTTAAAAAGCCGCCAAAATTTTTAGACCATTTCCACAAGTTGAATTCTCCATTGTACGGCCGCCATTTTGAGTTAAAAAGCCGCCAAAATTTTTAGACCATTTCCACAAGTTGAATTCTCCATTGTACGGCCGCCATTTTGAGTTAAAAAGCCGCCAAAATTTTTAGACCAACATTTTTTAGACCATTTCCACAAGTTGAATTCTCCATTGTACGGCCGCCATTTTGAGTTAAAAAGCCGCCAAAATTTTTAGACCATTTCCACAAGTTGAATTCTCCATTGTACGGCCGCCATTTTGAGTTTAAAAAGCCGCCAAAATTTTTAGACCATTTCCACAAGTTGAATTCTCCATTGTACGGCCGCCATTTTGGTTAAAAAGCCGCCAAAATTTTTAGACCATTTCCACAAGGTGAATTCTCCATTGTGGCCGCCATTTTGAACCGCCAAAATTTTTAGACCATTTCCACAAGTTGAATTCTCCATTGTACGGCCGCCATTTTGAGTTAAAAAGCCGCCAAAATTTTTAGACCATTTCCACAAGTTGAATTCTCCATTGTACGGCCGCCATTTTGAGTTAAAAAGCCTCCAAAATTTTTAGACCATTTCCACAAGTTGAATTCTCCATTGTACGGCCGCCATTTTGAGTTAAAAAGCCGCCAAAATTTTTAGACCATTTCCACAAGTTCGCCATTTTGAGAAAAAGCCGCCAAAATTTTTAGACCATTTCCACAAGTTGAATTCTCCATTGTACGGCCGCCATTTTGAGTTAAAAAGCCGCCAAAATTTTTAGACCATTTCCACAAGTTGAATTCTCCTTGTACGGCCGCCATTTTGAGTTTAAAAAGCCGCCAAAATTTTTAGACCATTTCCACAAGTTGAATTCTCCATTGTACGGCCGCCATTTTGAGTTTAAAAGCCGCCAAAATTTTTTAGACCATTTCCACAAGTTGAATTCTCCATTGTACGGCCGCCATTTTGAGTTAAAAAGCCGCCAAAATTTTTAGACCATTTCCACAAGTTGAATTCTCCATTGTACGGCCGCCATTTTGAGTGAAAAAGCCGCCAAAATTTTTAGACCATTTCCACAAGTTGCATTCTCCATTGTACAGCCACCATTTTGAGTTAAAAAGCCGCCAAAATTTTTAGACCATTTCCACAAGTTGAATTCTCCATTGTACGGCCGCCATTTTGAGTAAAAAAGCCGCCAAAATTTTTAGACCATTTCCACAAGTTGAATTCTCCATTGTACGGCCGCCATTTTGAGTTAAAAAAGCCGCCAAAATTTTTAGACCATTTCCACAAGTTGAATTCTCCATTGTACGGCCGCCATTTTGAGTTTAAAAGCCGCCAAAATTTTTAGACCATTTCCACAAGTTGAATTCTCCATTGTACGGCCGCCATTTTGAGTGAAAAAGCCGCCAAAATTTTTAGACCATTTCCACAAGTTGAAAAAGGCTCCAAAATTTTTAGACCATTTCCACAAGTTGCATTCTCCATTGTACGGCCGCCATTTTGAGTTAAAAAGCCGCCAAAATTTTTAGACCATTTCCACAAGTTGCATTCTCCATTGTACAGCCGCTATTTTGAGTTAAAAAGCCGGAAAATTTTTAGACCATTTCCACAAGTTGAATTCTCCATTGTACAGCCACCATTTTGAGTTTAAAAGCCGCCAAAATTTTTAGACCATTTCCACAAGTTGAATTCTCCATTTTGAGAGTTTAAAAACCGCCAAAATTTTTAGACCATTTCCACAAGTTGAATTCTCCATTGTACGGCCGCCATTTTGAGTTAAAAAGCCGCCAAAATTTTTAGACCATTTCCACAAGTTGAATTCTCCATTGTACGGCCGCCATTTTGAGTTAAAAAGCCGCCAAAATTTTTAGACCATTTCCACAAGTTGAATTCTCCATTGTACGGCCGCCATTTTGAGTTAAAAAAGCCGCCAAAATTTTTAGACCATTTCCACAAGTTGAATTCTCCATTGTACGGCCGCCATTTTGAGTTTAAAAAGCCGCCAAAATTTTTAGACCATTTCCACAAGTTGAATTCTCCATTGTACGGCCGCCATTTTGAGTTAAAAAGCCGCCAAAATTTTTAGACCATTTCCACAAGTTGAATTCTCCATTGTACGGCCGCCATTTTGAGTTTAAAAAGCCGCCAAAATTTTTAGACCATTTCCACAAGTTGAATTCTCCATTGTACGGCCGCCATTTTGAGTAAAAAACGGTCCAAAATTTGTAGACCATTTCCACAAGTTTAATTCTCCATTGTACGGTTGCCATGTTGAGTTTAAAAGCCGCCAAAATGTTTAGACCATTTCCACAAGTTGCATTTTGAATTGTACCGCTGCCATTTTGAGTTTAAAAACCGCCAAAGTTTTTACACAATTTCCACAAGTTGAATTCTCCATTGTACGTCCGCAATTTTGAGTTTAAGAGCAGCCAAAATTTTTAGACCATTTCCACAAGTTGAATTCTCCATTGTACGGCCGCCATTTTGAGTTAAAAAAGCCGCCAAAATTTTTAGACCATTTCCACAAGTTGAATTCTCCATTGTACGGCCGCCATTTTGAGTTTAAAAGCCGCCAAAATTTTTAGACCATTTCCACAAGTTGAATTCTCCATTGTACGGCCGCCATTTTGAGTTTAAAAAGCCGCCAAAATTTTTAGACCATTTCCACAAAATTCCCATTTTAAAAATTTTTAGAAGCCAAATTTTTAGACCATTTCCACAGTTGAATTCTCCATTGTACGGCCGCCATTTTGAGTTAAAAAGCCGCCAAAATTTTTAGACCATTTCCACAAGTTGAATTCTCCATTGTACGGCCGCCATTTTGAGTTAAAAAGCCGCCAAAATTTTTAGACCATTTCCACAAGTTGAATTCTCCATTTTGACCGCCATTTTGAGGAAAAAGCCGCCAAAATTTTTAGACCATTTCCACAAGTTGAATTCTCCATTGTACGGCCGCCATTTTGAGTTAAAAAGCCGCCAAAATTTTTAGACCATTTCCACAAGTTGAATTCTCCATTGATTTTGCCATTTTGAGTTAAAAAGCGCCAAAATTTTTAGACCATTTCCACAAGTTGAATTCTCCATTGTACGGCCGCCATTTTGAGTTTAAAAAAAGCCGCCAAAATTTTTAGACCATTTCCACAAGTTGAATTCTCCATTGTACGGCCGCCATTTTGAGTTTAAAAGCCGCCAAAATTTTTAGACCATTTCCACAAGTTGAATTCTCCATTTAATACCCATTGTACGGCCGCCATTTTGAGTTAAAAAGCCGCCAAAATTTTTAGACCATTTCCACAAGTTGAATTCTCCATTGTACGGCCGCCATTTTGAGTTTAAAAAGCCGCCAAAATTTTTAGACCATTTCCACAAGTTGAATTCTCCATTGTACGGCCGCCATTTTGAGTTTAAAAGCCGCCAAAATTTTTAGACCATTTCCACAAGTTGAATTCTCCATTGTACCCCATTTTGAGTTTAAAAAGCCGCCAAAATTTTTAGACCATTTCCACAAGTTGAATTCTCCATTGTACGGCCGCCATTTTGAGTTAAAAAGCCGCCAAAATTTTTAGACCATTTCCACAAGTTGAATTCTCCATTGTACGCGCCGCCATTTTGAGTTAAAAAAGCCGCCAAAATTTTTAGACCATTTCCACAAGTTGAATTCTCCATTGTACGGCCGCCATTTTGAGTTTAAAAAAGCCGCCAAAATTTTTAGACCATTTCCACAAGTTGAATTCTCCATTGTACGCCGCCATTTTGAGTTTAAAAAAGCCGCCAAAATTTTTAGACCATTTCCACAAGTTGAATTCTCCATTGTACGGCCGCCATTTTGAGTGAAAAAGCCGCCAAAATTTTTAGACCATTTCCACAAGTTGAATTCTCCATTGTACAGCCGCCATTTTGAGTTAAAAAGCCGCCAAAATTTTTAGACCATTTCCACAAGTTGAATTCTCCATTGTACAGCCGCCATTTTGAGTTAAAAAAGCCGCCAAAATTTTTAGACCATTTCCACAAGTTGAATTCTCCATTGTACAGCCGCCATTTTGAGTTAAAAAGCCGCCAAAATTTTTAGACCATTTCCACAAGTTGAATTCTCCATTGTACAGCCACCATTTTGAGTTTAAAAGCCGCCAAAATTTTTAGACCATTTCCACAAGTTGAATTCTCCATTGTACGGCCGCCATTTTGAGTAAAAAAGGCTCCAAAATTTTTAGACCATTTCCACAAGTTGAATTCTCCATTGTACGCCGCCATTTTGAGTAAAAAGCCGCCAAAATTTTTAGACCATTTCCACAAGTTGAATTCTCCATTGTACGGCCGCCATTTTGAGTTAAAAAGCCGCCAAAATTTTTAGACCATTTCCACAAGTTGAATTCTCCATTGTACGGCCGCCATTTTGAGTTAAAAAAGCCGCCAAAATTTTTAGACCATTTCCACAAGTTGAATTCTCCATTGTACGGCCGCCATTTTGAGTGAAAAAGCCGCCAAAATTTTTAGACCATTTCCACAAGTTGAATTCTCCATTGTACGGCCGCCATTTTGAGTTAAAAAGCCGCCAAAATTTTTAGACCATTTCCACAAGTTGAATTCTCCATTGTACGGCCGCCATTTTGAGTAAAAAAGGCTCCAAAATTTTTAGACCATTTCCACAAGTTGAATTCTCCATTGTACGGCCGCCATTTTGAGTGAAAAAGCCGCCAAAATTTTTAGACCATTTTAAAAAAGCCGCCAAAATTTTTAGACCATTTCCACAAGTTGAATTCTCCATTGTACGGCCGCCATTTTGAGTTAAAAAAGCCGCCAAAATTTTTAGACCATTTCCACAAGTTGAATTCTCCATTGTACGGCCGCCATTTTGAGTAAAAAAGCCGCCAAAATTTTTAGACCATTTCCACAAGTTGAATTCTCCATTGTACGGCCGCCATTTTGAGTTAAAAAGCCGCCAAAATTTTTAGACCATTTCCAAATTCATTGAGTTTTTAGACCATTTCCACAAGTTGAATTCTCCATTGTACGGCCGCCATTTTGAGTAAAAAAAGCCGCCAAAATTTTTAGACCATTTCCACAAGTTGAATTCTCCATTGTACGGCCGCCATTTTGAGTTTAAAAGGCCGCCAAAATTTTTAGACCATTTCCACAAGTTGAATTCTCCATTGTACGGCCGCCATTTTGAGTTAAAAAGCCGCCAAAATTTTTAGACCATTTCCACAAGTTGAATTCTCCATTGTACGGCCGCCATTTTGAGTTTAAAAAGGCGCCAAAATTTTTAGACCATTTCCACAAGTTGAATTCTCCATTGTACGGCCGCCATTTTGAGTTAAAAAAGCCGCCAAAATTTTTAGACCATTTCCACAAGTTGAATTCTCCATTGTACGGCCGCCATTTTGAGTTAAAAAGCCGCCAAAATTTTTAGACCATTTCCACAAGTTGAATTCTCCATTGTACGGCCGCCATTTTGAGTTAAAAAAAGCCGCCAAAATTTTTAGACCATTTCCACAAGTTGAATTCTCCATTGTACGGCCGCCATTTTGAGTTTAAAAAGCCGCCAAAATTTTTAGACCATTTCCACAAGTTGAATTCTCCATTGTAAGGCCGCCATTTTGAGTAAAAAAGCCTCCAAAATTTTTAGACCATTTCCACAAGTTGAATTCTTCATTGTACGACCGCCATTTTGAGTTTAAAAGCCGCCAAAATTTTTAGATCATTTCCACAAGTTGAATTCTCCATTTTGACAGTTTAAAAACCGCCAAATTTTTTAGACCATTTCCACTAGTTGAATTCTCCATTGTACGGCCGCCATTTTGAGTGAAAAAGCCGCCAAAATTTTTAGACCATTTCCACAAGCTAAAAAAGGAAAATTCAAATTTTAGACCATTTCCACAAGTTGCATTCTCCATTGTACCGCCGCCATTTTGAGTTAAAAAGCCGCCAAAATTTTTAGACCATTTCCACAAGTTGAATTCTCCATTGTACGGCCGCCATTTTGAGTAAACCAAGCCAAAATTTTTAGACCATTTCCACAAGTTGAATTCTCCATTGTACGGCCGCCATTTTGAGTTAAAAAGCCGCCAAAATTTTTAGACCATTTCCACAAGTTGAATTCTCCATTGTACGGCCGCCATTTTGAGTAAAAAAAGCCGCCAAAATTTTTAGACCATTTCCACAAGTTGAATTCTCCATTGTACGGCCGCCATTTTGAGTTAAAAAGCCGCCAAAATTTTTAGACCATTTCCACAAGTTGAATTCTCCATTGTACGGCCGCCATTTTGAGTTAAAAAGCCGCCAAAATTTTTAGACCATTTCCACAAGTTGAATTCTCCATTGTACGGCCGCCATTTTGAGTTAAAAAGCCGCCAAAATTTTTAGACCATTTCCACAAGTTGAATTCTCCATTGTACGGCCCCATTTTGAGTTAAAAAAGCCGCCAAAATTTTTAGACCATTTCCACAAGTTGAATTCTCCATTGTACGGCCGCCATTTTGAGTTAAAAAAAAGCCGCCAAAATTTTTAGACCATTTCCACAAGTTGAATTCTCCATTGTACGGCCGCCATTTTGAGTTAAAAAGCCGCCAAAATTTTTAGACCATTTCCACAAGTTGAATTCTCCATTTTGTAAAAAGCCGCCAAAATTTTTAGACCATTTCCACAAAAAAAAGCCGCCAAAATTTTTAGACCATTTCCACAAGTTGCATTCTCCATTGTACGGCCGCCATTTTGAGTTAAAAAAAAAGGCGCCAAAATTTTTAGACCATTTCCACAAGTTGAATTCTCCATTGTACGGCCGCCATTTTGAGTTTAAAAAGCCGCCAAAATTTTTAGACCATTTCCACAAGTTGAATTCTCCATTGTACGGCCGCCATTTTGAGTTAAAAAAGCCGCCAAAATTTTTAGACCATTTCCACAAGTTGAATTCTCCATTGTACGGCCGCCATTTTGAGTTAAAAAAGCCTCCAAAATTTTTAGACCATTTCCACAAGTTGAATTCTCCATTGTACGGCCGCCATTTTGAGTTAAAAAGCCGCCAAAATTTTTAGACCATTTCCACAAGTTGAATTCTCCATTGTACGGCCGCCATTTTGAGTTAAAAAAGCCCAAAATTTTTAGACCATTTCCACAAGTTGAATTCTCCATTGTACGGCCGCCATTTTGAGTTTAAAAGCCGCCAAAATTTTTAGACCATTTCCACAAGTTGAAAAAGGCGGCAAAATTTTTAGACCATTTCCACAAGTTGCATTCTCCATTGTACGGCCGCCATTTTGAGTTAAAAAGCCGCCAAAATTTTTAGACCATTTCCACAAGTTGAATTCTCCATTGTACGACCGCCATTTTGAGTAAAAAAGCCGCCAAAATTTTTAGACCATTTCCACAAGTTGAATTCTCCATTGTACGGCCGCCATTTTGAGTGAAAAAGGCGCCAAAATTTTTAGACCATTTCCACAAGTTGAATTCTCCATTGTACGGCCGCCATTTTGAGTGAAAAAGCCGCCAAAATTTTTAGACCATTTCCACAAGTTGAATTCTCCATTGTACGGCCGCCATTTTGAGTTTAAAAACCGCCAAAATTTTTAGACCATTTCCACAAGTTGAATTCTCCATTGTACGGCCGCCATTTTGAGTGAAAAAGCCGCCAAAATTTTTAGACCATTTCCACAAGTTAAAAAAGGCAAATTTTTAGACCATTTCCACAAGTTGCATTCTCCATTGTACGGCCGCCATTTTGAGTTTAAAAAGCCGCCAAAATTTTTAGACCATTTCCACAAGTTGAATTCTCCATTGTACGGCCGCCATTTTGAGTTAAAAACGCCAAAATTTTTAGACCATTTCCACAAGTTGAATTCTCCATTGTACGGCCGCCATTTTGAGTTAAAAAGCCGCCAAAATTTTTAGACCATTTCCACAAGTTGAATTCTCCATTGTACGGCCGCCATTTTGAGTTAAAAAAGCCGCCAAAATTTTTAGACCATTTCCACAAGTTGAATTCTCCATTGTACGGCCGCCATTTTGAGTTTAAAAAGCCGCCAAAATTTTTAGACCATTTCCACAAGTTGAATTCTCCATTGTACGGCCGCCATTTTGAGTTAAAAAGCCGCCAAAATTTTTAGACCATTTCCACAAGTTGAATTCTCCATTGTACGGCCGCCATTTTGAGTTAAAAAGCCGCCAAAATTTTTAGACCATTTCCACAAGTTGAATTCTCCATTGTACGCCGCCATTTTGAGTAAAAAAGCCGCCAAAATTTTTAGACCATTTCCACAAGTTGAATTCTCCATTGTACGGCCGCCATTTTGAGTTTAAAAGCCGCCAAAATTTTTAGACCATTTCCACAAGTTGCATTCTCCATTGTACGGCCGCCATTTTGAGTTTAAAAGCCGCCAAAATTTTTAGACCATTTCCACAAGTTGAATTCTCCATTGTACGGCCGCCATTTTGAGTTAAAAAAGCCGCCAAAATTTTTAGACCATTTCCACAAGTTGAATTCTCCATTGTACGGCCGCCATTTTGAGTTTAAAAGCCGCCAAAATTTTTAGACCATTTCCACAAGTTGAATTCTCCATTGTACGGCCGCCATTTTGAGTTTAAAAAGCCGCCAAAATTTTTAGACCATTTCCACAAGTTGAATTCTCCATTTTAGAGAGTTTAAAAACCGCCAAAATTTTTAGACCATTTCCACAAGTTGAATTCTCCATTGTACGGCCGCCATTTTGAGTTTAAAAAAGCCGCCAAAATTTTTAGACCATTTCCACAAGTTGAATTCTCCATTGTACGGCCGCCATTTTGAGTTAAAAAGCCGCCAAAATTTTTAGACCATTTCCACAAGTTGAATTCTCCATTGTACGGCCGCCATTTTGAGTAAAAAAAGCCGCCAAAATTTTTAGACCATTTCCACAAGTTGAAACAAAATTTTAGACCATTTCCACAAGTTGAATTCTCCATTGTACGCCGCCATTTTTGAGTTTAAAAAGCCGCCAAAATTTTTAGACCATTTCCACAAGTTGAATTCTCCATTGTACGGCCGCCATTTTGAGTTAAAAAAGCCGCCAAAATTTTTAGACCATTTCCACAAGTTGAATTGGCTCCAAAATTTTTAGACATTTCCACAAGTTGAATTCTCCATTGTACGGCCGCCATTTTGAGTTAAAAAGCCGCCAAAATTTTTAGACCATTTCCACAAGTTGAATTCTCCATTGTACGGCCGCCATTTTGAGTTTAAAAGCCGCCAAAATTTTTAGACCATTTCCACAAGTTGAATTCTCCATTGTACGGCCGCCATTTTGAGTTTAAAAAGCCGCCAAAATTTTTAGACCATTTCCACAAGTTGAATTCTCCATTGTACGGCCGCCATTTTGAGTTAAAAAGCCGCCAAAATTTTTAGACCATTTCCACAAGTTGAATTCTCCATTGTACGGCCGCCATTTTGAGTTTAAAAGCCGCCAAAATTTTTAGACCATTTCCACAAGTTGAATTCTCCATTTTAGACATTTCCAAAGTTGCATTCTCATTGTACGGCCGCCATTTTGAGTAAAAAAAGCCGCCAAAATTTTTAGACCATTTCCACAAGTTGAATTCTCCATTGTACGGCCGCCATTTTGAGTGAAAAAGGCGCCAAAATTTTTAGACCATTTCCACAAGTTGAATTCTCCATTGTACAGCCACCATTTTGAGTTAAAAAGCCGCCAAAATTTTTAGACCATTTCCACAAGTTGAATTCTCCATTGCGAGAGTTTAAAAGCCGCCAAAATTTTTAGACCATTTTCACAAGTTGAATTCTCCATTGTACGGCCGCCATTTTGAGTTTAAAAAGCCGCCAAAATTTTTAGACCATTTCCACAAGTTGAATTCTCCATTGTACGGCCGCCATTTTGAGTTTAAAAGCCGCCAAAATTTTTAGACCATTTCCACAAGTTGAATTCTCCATTGTACGGCCGCCATTTTGAGTTAAAAAGCCGCCAAAATTTTTAGACCATTTCCACAAGTTGAATTCTCCATTGTACAGCCGCCATTTTGAGTTAAAAAGCCGCCAAAATTTTTAGACCATTTCCACAAGCTGCATTCTCCATTGTACAGCCACCATTTTGAGTTTAAAAGCCGCCAAAATTTTTAGACCATTTCCACAAGTTGAATTCCCCATTTTGAGAGTTTAAAAGCCGCCAAAATTTTTAGACCATTTTCACAAGTTGAATTCTCCATTGTACGGCCGCCATTTTGAGTAAAAAAGGCTCCAAAATTTTTAGACCATTTCCACAAGTTGAATTCTCCATTGTACGGCCGCCATTTTGAGTGAAAAAGCCGCCAAAATTTTTAGACCATTTCCACAAGTTGAATTCTCCATTGTACGGCCGCCATTTTGAGTTTAAAAAGCCGCCAAAATTTTTAGACCATTTCCACAAGTTGAATTCTCCATTGTACGGCCGCCATTTTGAGTGAAAAAGCCGCCAAAATTTTTAGACCATTTCCACAAGTTGAATTCTCCATTGTACAGCCGCCATTTTGAGTTAAAAAGCCGCCAAAATTTTTAGACCATTTCCACAAGTTGAATTCTCCATTGTACAGCCACCATTTTGAGTTTAAAAGCCGCCAAAATTTTTAGACCATTTCCACAAGTTGAATTCTCCATTGTACGGCCGCCATTTTGAGTTAAAAAGCCGCCAAAATTTTTAGACCATTTCCACAAGTTGAATTCTCCATTGTACGGCCGCCATTTTGAGTTAAAAAAGCCGCCAAAATTTTTAGACCATTTCCACAAGTTGAATTCTCCATTGTACGGCCGCCATTTTGAGTTAAAAAGCCGCCAAAATTTTTAGACCATTTCCACAAGTTGAATTCTCCATTGTACGGCCGCCATTTTGAGTTTAAAAGCCGCCAAAATTTTTAGACCATTTCCACAAGTTGAATTCTCCATTGTACGGCCGCCATTTTGAGTTTAAAAAGCCGCCAAAATTTTTAGACCATTTCCACAAGTTGAATTCTCCATTGTACGGCCGCCATTTTGAGTTTAAAAAGCCGCCAAAATTTTTAGACCATTTCCACAAGTTGAATTCTCCATTGTACGGCCGCCATTTTGAGTTAAAAAAGCCGCCAAAATTTTTAGACCATTTCCACAAGTTGAATTCTCCATTTGTACAGCCCGCCATTTTGAGTTAAAAAGCCGCCAAAATTTTTAGACCATTTCCACAAGTTGAATTCTCCATTGTACGGCCGCCATTTTGAGTTTAAAAAGCCGCCAAAATTTTTAGACCATTTCCACAAGTTGAATTCTCCATTGTACGGCCGCCATTTTGAGTTAAAAAGCCGCCAAAATTTTTAGACCATTTCCACAAGTTGAATTCTCCAAAATTTTTAGACCATTTCCACAAGTTGAATTCCATTGTACGGCCGCCATTTTGAGTTTAAAAAGCCGCCAAAATTTTTAGACCATTTCCACAAGTTGAATTCTCCATTGTACGGCCGCCATTTTGAGTAAAAAAGCCGCCAAAATTTTTAGACCATTTCCACAAGTTGAATTCTCCATTGTACGGCCGCCATTTTGAGTTTAAAAGCCGCCAAAATTTTTAGACCATTTCCACAAGTTGAATTCTCCATTGTACGGCCGCCATTTTGAGTTTAAAAGCCGCCAAAATTTTTAGACCATTTCCACATTTGAGTTCATTTTGAGTTTAAAAAGCCGCCAAAATTTTTAGACCATTTCCACAAGTTGAATTCTCCATTGTACGGCCGCCATTTTGAGTTTAAAAAGCCGCCAAAATTTTTAGACCATTTCCACAAGTTGAATTCTCCATTTACATTGTACGGCCGCCATTTTGAGTTTAAAAAAAGCCGCCAAAATTTTTAGACCATTTCCACAAGTTGAATTCTCCATTGTACGGCCGCCATTTTGAGTTTAAAAGCCGCCAAAATTTTTAGACCATTTCCACAAGTTGAATTCTCCATTGTACGGCCGCCATTTTGAGTTTAAAAAAGCCGCCAAAATTTTTAGACCATTTCCACAAGTTGAATTCTCCATTGTACGGCCGCCATTTTGAGTTTAAAAAGCCGCCAAAATTTTTAGACCATTTCCACAAGTTGAATTCTCCATTGTACGGCCGCCATTTTGAGTTTAAAAGCCGCCAAAATTTTTTAGACCATTTCCACAAGTTGAATTCTCCATTGTACGGCCGCCATTTTGAGTTTAAAAAAAAAGCCGCCAAAATTTTTAGACCATTTCCACAAGTTGAATTCTCCATTGTACGGCCGCCATTTTGAGTTAAAAAGCCGCCAAAATTTTTAGACCATTTCCACAAGTTGAATTCTCCATTGTACGGCCGCCATTTTGAGTTAAAAAGCCGCCAAAATTTTTAGACCATTTCCACAAGTTGAATTCTCCATTGTACGGCCGCCATTTTGAGTTAAAAAGCCGCCAAAATTTTTAGACCATTTCCACAAGTTGAATTCTCCATTGTACGGCCGCCATTTTGAGTGAAAAAGGCGCCAAAATTTTTAGACCATTTCCACAAGTTGAATTCTCCATTGTACGGCCGCCATTTTGAGTTAAAAAGCCGCCAAAATTTTTAGACCATTTCCACAAGTTGAATTCTCCATTGTACGGCCGCCATTTTGAGTTAAAAAAGCCGCCAAAATTTTTAGACCATTTCCACAAGTTGCATTCTCCATTGTACCGCCGCCATTTTGAGTTTAAAAGCCGCCAAAATTTTTAGACCATTTCCACAAGCTGCATTTTCCATTGTACAGCCACCATTTTGAGTTTAAAAGCCGCCAAAATTTTTAGACCATTTCCACAAGTTGAATTCTCCATTTCGAATAACCATGTTTGAATTCTTCTTAATGCACTCCACAAAAATTGAGTGTAATAAAAAAAAAAAAAAAGTCTGCGTTTGCAAAAAGTTGTGTAGGGCTCTCAGTCACCTCAGAGACGCCTATTTACAATCATATTGCTATTAGATTGCTCTAATAGACAATAAATACTAAGTTGCAACAACAAAGTAATTTTTACAAAAGCCATGTCCACCAATTCGGGCCCAAGCTCTCTCAATCCCCACCAGCAACAGCTACAAGAACTAATTGTACAACAACAACGTGAGCGTCGACTCTCGGTCCAACGCAACAACGCGTACTTTTCGGTGGTGTCGCCGACCCCACCGAATGCTAACGTAAGCAATAACACCGAAAGTGCCAGCCACTCAGCAATTAACAGCAACCTACCGTGGAGAGAGCAGTGTGCTTCTCCATCAATATCGATAACTGGGTCACCGATTGCACCAACCAGCACCGTCAGCTCGTTGACAGCAACTACTGCAACGTCTGCCGAAGTATTGACCTGCCTCAAGCCGTCAACGACAAGTCGCCCAGAGTCAGCCACAATAGTAAACCCAACGACTTCTGTCCAAACTGGAATGGACAGATATATTAAAATAACTAAGCGGAAGCTAAGCCCGCAAAAGAAAAAAAGTGGCAATACGCCGAAAATAACCAAACCAAATGAACGAGTAGCACCCCTTAGCGGGAATCGTTTTAAAATTCTTGCCGATCAGCAAGACGATCAAGCCGGCGCTGTAGATAAAGTTAAATCGGCTAGACCACCCCCTTTATACATCCGTGGAGCCAACTGCAGCGCCCTGATTTCGAAGCTAGTAGAAACAGTAGGGGCAAATAACTTTGTTGTAACCCCTCTCAATAGGGGTAACATTAAAGAAATTAAATGTCAAGCCCAAACTGAGGACAATTTCCGCATCATCGAAAAGTACCTCCGTAATGCTAACATCAACTTCTATACCTACCAACTAAAAAGCAGTAAAGGGCTCCAGGTTGTGTTAAAGGGGATTGAGCCATCGGTCCCTACTCAAGAAATAGCAGACGCGTTGGTCGAAAAAGGGTTTGCGGTCAAGTCCGTTGTCAACATCATCAACAGGAATAAAGTCGCACAACCGCTCTTTAAAATCGAGCTCCAACCAGATGCAAAGCGGTCGAAGCCAAATGAAGTGCACCCGATCTACAACCTACAGCTTCTACTGCACAGAAGAATCACCGTAGAGGAGCCCCATAAGAGACGCCAACCACCGCAGTGTAAAAACTGCCAGGAATACAACCACACCTCTAACAATTGCAATCTTAGGTCAGTGTGTGTTGGCTGCGGCGAACATCATGAAGGTGGAATTTGCACCAAGGACAGAAACAACGTCGCACTAAGACTATGCAGCAACTGTGGAGGGAACCACACGGCCAACTACAGAGGATGTCCTGTCTTTAAGGATCTTAAATCACACCTAAACGGGCGCAAACCCCCAGCCGGACCAAAAATCATCTTCAACGCCTCCAAAACTACACCGGAGGTTTTTCTTCGCCAAGGCTGTTAGATCATCCAACATGACTGCTACAACCAGTCCTAGTGTATCCTTCGCTAGTGTGCTCCGAACTGGACAGACGGAGCCCGCGAAAGAGACCCCGTCACTCCGCCATCTACAGAATCCGCAACCTAGCGCACCAGAGCTTGGCCAGCAAACTCCAAGTGGTCTAGAGGCCCTATTGATCTCACTCAATCAAAACATGACCACTTTTATGACGTTCATGCAAAACTGTATGCACGAACTAATGCGGAATCAAAACCTGCTTATCCAGAAGCTTATCGAGAATAAATAATGGCTTCCCTACGTCTATGTCTTTGGAATGCTAACGGCATCTCCAAGCACAAAAATGAACTGCAACTATTCCTAGACTCAAGTGAAATCGACGTTTTGCTGATTTCGGAAACACATTTAACATCAAAAAATAATTTTCAAATACCAAAATATACCTTCTACGCAACAAACCATCCAGACGGAAAAGCTCATGGCGGGACCGGTATCCTAATCAAAAACCGTATAAAACACTCGTTCCTCAACAGATTTGAAACACAGCACCTACAAGCAACTGCTATAACCGTCCAAACCAGCTGCGGCAACACTACATTGGTCGCCCTGTACTGCCCACCACGCTTCTCAATCTCTGAAAAGGAATTTACCGATTTCTTTAACACACTCGGAGATCGCTTCATTGCAGCAGGGGACTATAACGCCAAACATACGCACTGGGGATCTCGCCTGGTAAATCCTAAAGGAAAGCAGTTGTACAACACAATAGTCAACCCTCTCAATAAGATGGATTGCGTCTCACCGGGTAGGCCTACTTATTGGCCCACAGATCCACAGAAAGTGCCTGACTTGATTGATTTCGCAGTAACCAAGAGGATTCCACGTAATCGGATCACTGCGGAAACACTACTAGATTTAACTTCCGATCACTCTCCAGTGCTATTCACATTATTAACAAGACCTCAAGTACTTGATCGCCCATATAGGCTTACAAACAACAAAACAAATTGGCTTAAATTTAAAATGTACATGAGTGCCCACATTGACTGTTCGCCGAAACTGGATGCTGCAGAGGACATTGATATGTGCGTCTCTGCACTTGAGTCGATGATGGGAGCTGCAGCAAGAGTATCTACTCCACATGCCTCTTCTTACACCAAACCTGTTGACAGGCCTACGAACCGGCGGATAGAACAATTAGTAACGGAAAAACGACGTCTAAGAAGAGAATGGCAGATTACTCGATCACCAGCAGCAAAACTTCGCCTAAGGCAAGCTAATCGCAACCTCTCCAAGGCGTTAAGACAAGAGGAAAAATGGGCTCAAAGGAAATACATAGAAAAGCTCAGTCCAACCAGCACTAAACATCCTCTGTGGAAAGCCCACCCAACTTTAAGCGCTCCTACAGAGACAATTTCACCGATAAGGAGTCCAACCGGTGGATGGGCCCGCAGTGACGAAGAGAGGGCAAACGTATTTGCCACACATCTTAAAATGGTTTTCCAGCCAAATCCAACATCAAACTCATCTGTACTTCCCCCTTCGAACACATTAACGGATAGTGAGTACTCGGAACTCCAATCGGACGAGATCACTGCAGTTATTAAAAACCACATAAAGCCGAAAAAAGCCCCTGGCCATGACCTAGTCACACCGAAAATGATCCTAGAACTCCCTATCATTGCAATACAATATATCTGCAAACTGTTCAACGCTATAATAAAAATTGGCTACTTCCCAAGAACATGGAAAAAGTCCACTATCATCATGATTCCTAAAGTGGGAAAGGACAAAAGCCAGCCATCATCCTATAGGCCAATTAGTTTGCTGCCATGTCTTTCGAAGCTTTTTGAAAAGGTCCTGCAGATCCGCCTAAACTCATTTCTGGCATCGGAGAACACAATCCCTTCACACCAGTTTGGCTTCCGCGAAAAACATGGTACAATTGAACAAGTCAATCGCATAACATCCGAAATACGAACAGCATTCGAACTAAAAGAATACTGTGCGGCTGTCTTTCTCGACGTTGCCCAGGCTTTCGATAGAGTTTGGCTGGAGGGTCTGATGTTCAAAATCCGGCAAAAACTGCCACAGTACACACACAAACTCATGGAATCTTACCTTTACAATAGGAAATTCGCTGTAAGATGTAATGGCTCCGTCTCCGCTGATTTTGAAATCAAAGCTGGTGTACCGCAAGGCAGTGTACTCGGGCCATTGCTCTACCTGCTGTACACTGCAGACTTACCAACGAGTTTAGGACTTACAACGTCCACTTTTGCCGATGACACGGCAATCCTTAGCAGATCCAAATGCCCAATACAAGCCTCTGCAACACTAGAGGAACACCTTAAGGTGGTAGAGGAATGGCTAGCAACCTGGCGTATCCGGGTCAACGAGCAGAAATGCAAACATGTTACATTTACGCTTAACAGAAGAAACTGTCCATCTCTAATGCTAAACAACGTACCAGTTCCTCAAGCCGTGGATGTCACTTACCTTGGCATCCACCTAGACAGAAGACTAACTTGGCGCAAGCACATCGAAGCAAAAAAGTCACAGCTTAAACTGAAAGCGAGTAGCCTACATTGGATCATCAATGCTCGGTCCCCTCTACGTCTGGAGTATAAAGTCCTCCTATACAACTCCGTACTGAAACCCATCTGGACTTACGGAGCCGTACTATGGGGAAATGCAAGTACCAGCAATGTCGATATTATACAAAGAGCGCAGTCGAAGATTTTAAGATCAATCACGGGGGCCCCGTGGTATATACGAAACGACAACATTCAAAATGATCTAAATATACCTAGCGTAAAATCTGAAATAGGTACTCAACAACTAAAGTATTCTGCGAAACTGGATGCACACCCAAATGTTCTTGCCAATAATAGAACTCGTCTTAAAAGAAATGACAGACCAACCCAATAACAAGTGATTAGGGCCGCCTGCAATATCCCCAGGATTTATCTTAAGTACTAGTCTAAGAAAAATATCTCAAACTTGTTGTTAGGCTCTAATTTAAGAGTAGATTCAACAAATATATATTAAACGTTAAAAAAAAAAAAAAAAAAAATGTTGAGTTTAAAAGCCGCCAAAATTTTTAGACCATTTTCACAAGTTGAATTCTCCATTGTACGGCCGCCATTTTGAGTGAAAAAGCCGCCAAAATTTTTAGACCATTTCCACAAGTTGAATTCTCCATTGTACGGCCGCCATTTTGAGTAAAAAGGCTCCAAAATTTTTAGACCATTTCCACAAGTTGAATTCTCCATTGTACGGCCGCCATTTTGAGTGAAAAAGGCGCCAAAATTTTTAGACCATTTCCACAAGTTGTATTCTCCATTGTACGGCCGCCATTTTGAGTTTAAAAGCCGCCAAAATTTTTAGACCATTTCCACAAGTTGAATTCTCCATTGTACGGCCACCATTTTGAGTGAAAAAGGCTCCAAAATTTTTAGACCATTTCATCACAAGTTGAATTCTCCATTGTACGGCCGCCATTTTGAGTTTAAAAGCCGCCAAAATTTTTAGACCATTTCCACAAGTTGGATTCTCCATTGTACGGCCACCATTTTGAGTTTAAAGCCCCAAATTTTGAGAACCATTTTAGTTGATTCTCCATTGTCGCCATTTTGAGTTTAAAAGCCGCCAAAATTTTTAGACCATTTCCACAAGTTGAATTCTCCATTGTACGGCCGCCATTTTGAGTTTAAAAGCCGCCAAAATTTTTAGACCATTTTCACAAGTTGAATTCTCCATTGTACGGCCGCCATTTTGAGTAAAAAAAAAGGCGCCAAAATTTTTAGACCATTTCCACAAGTTGAATTCTCCATTGTACGGCCGCCATTTTGAGTAAAAAAGGCTCCAAAATTTTTAGACCATTTCCACAAGTTGAATTCTCCATTGTACGGCCGCCATTTTGAGTTAAAAAGCCGCCAAAATTTTTAGACCATTTCCACAAGTTGTACGGCCGCCATTTTGATTGAAAAGCGCCAAAATTTTAAGACCATTTCCACAAGCTGCATTCTCCATTGTACGGCCGCCATTTTGAGTTTAAAAGCCGCCAAAATTTTTAGACCATTTCCACAAGTTGCATTCTCCATTTTGAGTAGTTTAAAAGCCACAAAATTTTTAGACCATTTCCACAAGTTGAATTCTCCATTGTACGGCCGCCATTTTGAGTTTAAAAGCCGCCAAAATTTTTAGACCATTTCCACAAGTTGAATTCTCCATTGTACGGCCGCCATTTTGAGTAAAAAAGGCTCCAAAATTTTAGACCATTTCCACAAGTTGAATTCTCCATTGTACGGCCGCCATTTTGAGTGAAAAAGCCGCCAAAATTTTTAGACCATTTCCACAAGTTGAATTCTCCATTGTACAGCCACCATTTTGAGTTAAAAAGCCGCCAAAATTTTTAGACCATTTCCACAAGTTTAATTCTCCATTGTACGGCCGCCATTTTGAAGTCCAAAAAGACCATTCCAAAATTTTTTGGACCATTTCCACAAGTTGTATTCTCCATTGTACGGCCGCCATTTTGAGTTTAAAAGCTGATTTAAAAGCCGCCAAAATTTTTACACAATTTCCACAAGTTGAATTCTCCATTGTACGGCCGCCATTTTGAGTTTAAAAGCCGCCAAAATTTTTAGACCATTTCCACAAGTTGAATTCTCCATTGTACGGCCGCCATTTTGAGTTTAAAAGCCGCCAAAATTTTTAGACCATTTCCACAAGTTGAATTCTCCATTGTAGCCGCCATTTTGAGTTTAAAAGCCGCCAAAATTTTTAGACCATTTCCACAAGTTGAATTCTCCATTGTACGGCCGCCATTTTGAGTTAAAAAGCCGCCAAAATTTTTAGACCATTTCCACAAGTTGAATTCTCCATTGTACGGCCGCCATTTTGAGTTTAAAAGGCGCCAAAATTTTTAGACCATTTCCACAAGTTGAATTCTCCATTGTACGGCCGCCATTTTGAGTTAAAAAGCCGCCAAAATTTTTAGACCATTTCCACAAGTTGAATTCTCCATTGTACGGCCGCCATTTTGAGTTTAAAAGCCGCCAAAATTTTTAGACCATTTCCACAAGTTGCATTCTCCATTGTACGGCCGCCATTTTGAGTTTAAAAGCCGCCAAAATTTTTAGACCATTTCCACAAGTTGAATTCTCCATTGTACCGCCGCCATTTTGAGTTTAAAAGCCGCCAAAATTTTTAGACCATTTCTACAAGTTGAATTCTCCATTGTACGGCTGCCATTTTGAGTTTAAAAGCCACCAAAATTTTTAGACCATTTCCACAAGTTGAATTCTCCATTGTACGGCCGCCATTTTGAGTTTAAAAGCCGCCAAAATTTTTAGACCATTTCCACAAGTTGAATTCTCCATTGTACGGCCGCCATTTTGAGTGAAAAAGCCGCCAAAATTTTTAGACCATTTCCACAAGTTGAATTCTCCATTGTACGGCCGCCATTTTGAGTTTAAAAGGCGCCAAAATTTTTAGACCATTTCCACAAGTTGAATTCTCCATTGTACGGCCGCCATTTTGAGTTTAAAAGCCGCCAAAATTTTTAGACCATTTCCACAAGTTGCATTCTCCATTGTACGGCCGCCATTTTGAGTTTAAAAGCCGCCAAAATTTTTAGACCATTTCCACAAGTTGCATTCTCCATTGTACGGCCGCCATTTTGAGTTTAAAAGCCGCCAAAATTTTTAGACCATTTCCACAAGTTGAATTCTCCATTGTACGGCCGCCATTTTGAGTTAAAAAGCCGCCAAAATTTTTAGACCATTTCCACAAGTTGCATTCTCCATTGTACGGCCGCCATTTTGAGTTTAAAAGCCGCCAAAATTTTTAGACCATTTCCACAAGTTGAATTCTCCATTGTACGGCCGCCATTTTGAGTTTAAAAGCCGCCAAAATTTTTAGACCATTTCCACAAGTTGAATTCTCCATTGTACGGCCGCCATTTTGAGTTTAAAAGCCGCCAAAATTTTTAGACCATTTCCACAAGTTGCATTCTCCATTGTACGGCCGCCATTTTGAGTTTAAAAGCCGCCAAAATTTTTAGACCATTTCCACAAGTTGAATTCTCCATTGTACGGCCGCCATTTTGAGTTTAAAAGCCGCCAAAATTTTTAGACCATTTCCACAAGTTGAATTCTCCATTGTACGGCCGCCATTTTGAGTTTAAAAGCCGCCAAAATTTTTAGACCATTTCCACAAGTTGAATTCTCCATTGTACGGCCGCCATTTTGAGTTAAAAAGCCGCCAAAATTTTTAGACCATTTCCACAAGTTGAATTCTCCATTGTACGGCCGCCATTTTGAGTTTAAAAAGCCGCCAAAATTTTTAGACCATTTCCACAAGTTGAATTCTCCATTGTACGGCCGCCATTTTGAGTTTAAAAGCCGCCAAAATTTTTAGACCATTTCCACAAGTTGAATTCTCCATTGTACGGCCGCCATTTTGAGTTTAAAAGCCGCCAAAATTTTTAGACCATTTCCACAAGTTGCATTCTCCATTGTACGGCCGCCATTTTGAGTTTAAAAGCCGCCAAAATTTTTAGACCATTTCCACAAGTTGAATTCTCCATTGTACGGCCGCCATTTTGAGTTTAAAAGCCGCCAAAATTTTTAGACCATTTCCACAAGTTGAATTCTCCATTGTACGGCCGCCATTTTGAGTTTAAAAGCCGCCAAAATTTTTAGACCATTTCCACAAGTTGAATTCTCCATTGTACGGCCGCCATTTTGAGTTTAAAAGCCGCCAAAATTTTTAGACCATTTCCACAAGTTGAATTCTCCATTGTACGGCCGCCATTTTGAGTTTAAAAGCCGCCAAAATTTTTAGACCA
The DNA here is from genome assembly GCA_018903935.1 of Drosophila insularis. Classification (NCBI taxonomy): domain Eukaryota; kingdom Metazoa; phylum Arthropoda; class Insecta; order Diptera; family Drosophilidae; genus Drosophila; species Drosophila insularis. The sequence continues at coordinate 62,485 of JAEIFP010001911.1, read as the reverse complement.
TTTCCACAAGTTGAATTCTCCATTGTACGGCCGCCATTTTGAGTTTAAAAGCCGCCAAAATTTTTAGACCATTTCCACAAGTTGCATTCTCCATTGTACGGCCGCCATTTTGAGTTTAAAAGCCGCCAAAATTTTTAGACCATTTCCACAAGTTGAATTCTCCATTGTACGGCCGCCATTTTGAGTTTAAAAGCCGCCAAAATTTTTAGACCATTTCCACAAGTTGAATTCTCCATTGTACGGCCGCCATTTTGAGTTTAAAAGCCGCCAAAATTTTTAGACCATTTCCACAAGTTGAATTCTCCATTGTACGGCCGCCATTTTGAGTTTAAAAGCCGCCAAAATTTTTAGACCATTTCCACAAGTTGCATTCTCCATTGTACGGCCGCCATTTTGAGTTTAAAAGCCGCCAAAATTTTTAGACCATTTCCACAAGTTGCATTCTCCATTGTACGGCCGCCATTTTGAGTTTAAAAGCCGCCAAAATTTTTAGACCATTTCCACAAGTTGAATTCTCCATTGTACGGCCGCCATTTTGAGTTTAAAAGCCGCCAAAATTTTTAGACCATTTCCACAAGTTGAATTCTCCATTGTACGGCCGCCATTTTGAGTTTAAAAGCCGCCAAAATTTTTAGACCATTTCCACAAGTTGAATTCTCCATTGTACGGCCGCCATTTTGAGTTTAAAAGCCGCCAAAATTTTTAGACCATTTCCACAAGTTGCATTCTCCATTGTACGGCCGCCATTTTGAGTTTAAAAGCCGCCAAAATTTTTAGACCATTTCCACAAGTTGCATTCTCCATTGTACGGCCGCCATTTTGAGTTTAAAAGCCGCCAAAATTTTTAGACCATTTCCACAAGTTGCATTCTCCATTGTACGGCCGCCATTTTGAGTTTAAAAGCCGCCAAAATTTTTAGACCATTTCCACAAGTTGCATTCTCCATTGTACGGCCGCCATTTTGAGTTAAAAAAGCCGCCAAAATTTTTAGACCATTTCCACAAGTTGAATTCTCCATTGTACGGCCGCCATTTTGAGTTTAAAAGCCGCCAAAATTTTTAGACCATTTCCACAAGTTGCATTCTCCATTGTACGGCCGCCATTTTGAGTTTAAAAGCCGCCAAAATTTTTAGACCATTTCCACAAGTTGAATTCTCCATTGTACGGCCGCCATTTTGAGTTTAAAAGCCGCCAAAATTTTTAGACCATTTCCACAAGTTGCATTCTCCATTGTACGGCCGCCATTTTGAGTTTAAAAGCCGCCAAAATTTTTAGACCATTTCCACAAGTTGAATTCTCCATTGTACGGCCGCCATTTTGAGTTTAAAAGCCGCCAAAATTTTTAGACCATTTCCACAAGTTGAATTCTCCATTGTACGGCCGCCATTTTGAGTTTAAAAGCCGCCAAAATTTTTAGACCATTTCCACAAGTTGCATTCTCCATTGTACGGCCGCCATTTTGAGTTTAAAAGCCGCCAAAATTTTTAGACCATTTCCACAAGTTGCATTCTCCATTGTACGGCCGCCATTTTGAGTTTAAAAGCCGCCAAAATTTTTAGACCATTTCCACAAGTTGCATTCTCCATTGTACGGCCGCCATTTTGAGTTTAAAAGCCGCCAAAATTTTTAGACCATTTCCACAAGTTGAATTCTCCATTGTACGGCCGCCATTTTGAGTTTAAAAAGCCGCCAAAATTTTTAGACCATTTCCACAAGTTGCATTCTCCATTGTACGGCCGCCATTTTGAGTTTAAAAGCCGCCAAAATTTTTAGACCATTTCCACAAGTTGCATTCTTCATTGTACGGCCGCCATTTTGAGTTTAAAAGCCGCCAAACTTTTTAGACCATTTCCACAAGTTGCATTCTCCATTGTACGGCCCCCATTTTGAGTTTAGAAGCCGCCAAAATTTTTAGACCATTTTCACAAGTTGCATTCTTCATTGTACGGCCGCCATTTTGAGTTTAAAAGCCGCCAAAATTTTTAGACCATTTCCACAAGTTGCATTCTCCATTGTACGGCCGCCATTTTGAGTTTAAAAGCCGCCAAAATTTTTAGACCATTTCCACAAGTTGCATTCTCCATTGTACGGCCGCCATTTTGAGTTTAAAAGCCGCCAAAATTTTTAGACCATTTCCACAAGTTGCATTCTTCATTGTACGGCCGCCATTTTGAGTTTAAAAGCCGCCAAAATTTTTAGACCATTTCCACAAGTTGCATTCTCCATTGTACGGCCGCCATTTTGAGTTTAAAAGCCGCCAAAATTTTTAGACCATTTCCACAAGTTGCATTCTCCATTGTACGGCCGCCATTTTGAGTTTAAAAGCCGCCAAAATTTTTAGACCATTTCCACAAGTTGCATTCTCCATTGTACGGCCGCCATTTTGAGTTTAAAAGCAGCCAAAATTTTTAGACCATTTCCACAAGTTGCATTCTCCATTGTACGGCCGCCATTTTGAGTTTAAAAGCCGTCAAAATTTTTAGACCATTTCCACAAGTTGCATTCTCCATTGTACGGCCGCCATTTTGAGTTTAAAAGCCGCCAAAATTTTTAGACCATTTCCACAAGTTGCATTCTCCATTGTACGGCCGCCATTTTGAGTTTAAAAGCCGCCAAAATTTTTAGACCATTTCCACAAGTTGCATTCTCCATTGTACGGCCGCCATTTTGAGTTTAAAAGCCGCCAAAATTTTTAGACCATTTCCACAAGTTGCATTCTCCATTGTACGGCCGCCATTTTGAGTTTAAAAGCCGCCAAAATTTTTAGACCATTTCCACAAGTTGCATTCTCCATTGTACGGCCGCCATTTTGAGTTTGAAAGCCGCCAAAATTTTTAGACCATTTCCACAAGTTGCATTCTCCATTGTACGGCCGCCATTTTGAGTTTAAAAGCCGCCAAAATTTTTAGACCATTTCCACAAGTTGCATTCTCCATTGTACGGCCGCCATTTTGAGTTTAAAAGCCGCCAAAATTTTTAGACCATTTCCACAAGTTGCATTCTCCATTGTACGGCCGCCATTTTGAGTTGAAAAGCCGCCAAAATTTTTAGACCATTTCCACAAGTTGCATTCTCCATTGTACGGCCACCATTTTGAGTTTAAAAGCCGCCAAAATTTTAGACCATTTCCACAAGCTGCATTCTCCATTGTACGGCCGCCATTTGAGTTTAAAAGCCGCCAAAATTTTTAGACCATTTCCACAAGTTGCATTCTCCATTGTACGGCCGCCATTTTGAGTTTAAAAGCCGCCAAAATTTTTAGACCCTTTCCACAAGTTGCATTCTCAATTGTACGGCCGCCATTTTGAGTTTAAAAGCCGCCAAAATTTTTAGACCATTTCCACAAGTTGCATTCTCAATTGTACGGCCGCCATTTTGAGTTTAAAAGCCGCCAAAATTTTTAGACCATTTCCACAAGTTGCATTCTCCATTGTACGGCCGCCATTTTGAGTTTAAAAGCCGCCAAAATTTTTAGACCATTTCCACAAGTTGCATTCTCCATTGTACGCCCGCCATTTTGAGTTTAAAAGCCGCCAAAATTTTTAGACCATTTCCACAAGTTGCATTCTCCATTGTACGGCCGCCATTTTGAGTTTAAAAGCCGCCAAAATTTTTAGACCATTTCCACAAGCTGCATTCTCCATTGTACGGCCGCCATTTTGAGTTTAAAAGCCGCCAAAATTTTTAGACCATTTCCACAAGTTGCATTCTCCATTGTACGGCCGCCATTTTGAGTTTAAAAGCCGCCAAAATTTTTAGACCATTTCCACAAGTTGCATTCTCCATTGTACGGCCGCCATTTTGAGTTTAAAAGCCGCCAAAATTTTTAGACCATTTCCACAAGTTGCATTCTCAATTGTACGGCCGCCATTTTGAGTTTAAAAGCCGCCAAAATTTTTAGACCATTTCCACAAGTTGCATTCTCCATTGTACGGCCGCCATTTTGAGTTTAAAAGCCGCCAAAATTTTTAGACCATTTCCACAAGTTGCATTCTCAATTGTACGGCCGCCATTTTGAGTTTAAAAGCCGCCAAAATTTTTAGACCATTTCCACAAGTTGCATTCTCCATTGTACGGCCGCCATTTTGAGTTTAAAAGCCGCCAAAATTTTTAGACCATTTCCACAAGTTGCATTCTCCATTGTACGGCCGCCATTTTGAGTTTAAAAGCCGCCAAAATTTTTAGACCTTTTCCACAAGTTGCATTCTCCATTGTACGGCCGCCATTTTGAGTTTAAAAGCCGCCAAAATTTTTAGACCATTTCCACAAGTTGCATTCTCAATTGTACGGCCGCCATTTTGAGTTTAAAAGCCGCCAAAATTTTTAGACCATTTCCACAAGTTGCATTCTCCATTGTACGGCCGCCATTTTGAGTTTAAAAGCCGCCAAAATTTTTAGACCATTTCCACAAGTTGCATTCTCCATTGTACGGCCGCCATTTTGAGTTTAAAAGCCGCCAAAATTTTTAGACCCTTTCCACAAGCTGCATTCTCCATTGTACGGCCGCCATTTTGAGTTTAAAAGCCGCCAAAATTTTTAGACCATTTCCACAAGTTGCATTCTCAATTGTACGGCCGCCATTTTGAGTTTAAAAGCCGCCAAAATTTTTAGACCATTTCCACAAGTTGCATTCTCCATTGTACGGCCGCCATTTTGAGTTTAAAAGCCGCCAAAATTTTTAGACCATTTCCACAAGTTGCATTCTCCATTGTACGGCCGCCATTTTGAGTTTAAAAGCCGCCAAAATTTTTAGACCATTTCCACAAGTTGCATTCTCCATTGTACGGCCGCCATTTTGAGTTTAAAAGCCGCCAAAATTTTTAGACCATTTCCACAAGTTGCATTCTCCATTGTACGGCCGCCATTTTGAGTTTAAAAGCCGCCAAAATTTTTAGACCATTTCCACAAGTTGCATTCTCCATTGTACGGCCGCCATTTTGAGTTTAAAAGCCGCCAAAATTTTTAGACCATTTCCACAAGTTGCATTCTCCATTGTACGGCCGCCATTTTGAGTTTAAAAGCCGCCAAAATTTTTAGACCATTTCCACAAGTTGCATTCTCCATTGTACGGCCGCCATTTTGAGTTTAAAAGCCGCCAAAATTTTTAGACCATTTCCACAAGTTGCATTCTCCATTGTACGGCCGCCATTTTGAGTTTAAAAGCCGCCAAAATTTTTAGACCATTTCCACAAGTTGCATTCTCCATTGTACGGCCGCCATTTTGAGTTTAAAAGCCGCCAAAATTTTTAGACCATTTCCACAAGTTGCATTCTCCATTGTACGGCCGCCATTTTGAGTTTAAAAGCCGCCAAAATTTTTAGACCATTTCCACAAGTTGCATTCTCCATTGTACGGCCGCCATTTTGAGTTTAAAAGCCGCCAAAATTTTTAGACCATTTCCACAAGTTGCATTCTCCATTGTACGGCCGCCATTTTGAGTTTAAAAGCCGCCAAAATTTTTAGACCATTTCCACAAGCTGCATTCTCCATTGTACGGCCGCCATTTTGAGTTTAAAAGCCGCCAAAATTTTTAGACCATTTCCACAAGTTGCATTCTCCATTGTACGGCCGCCATTTTGAGTTTAAAAGCCGCCAAAATTTTTAGACCATTTCCACAAGTTGCATTCTCCATTGTACGGCCGCCATTTTGAGTTTAAAAGCCGCCAAAATTTTTAGACCATTTCCACAAGTTGCATTCTCCATTGTACGGCCGCCATTTTGAGTTTAAAAGCCGCCAAAATTTTTAGACCATTTCCACAAGTTGCATTCTCAATTGTACGGCCGCCATTTTGAGTTTAAAAGCCGCCAAAATTTTTAGACCATTTCCACAAGTTGCATTCTCCATTGTACGGCCGCCATTTTGAGTTTAAAAGCCGCCAAAATTTTTAGACCATTTCCACAAGTTGCATTCTCCATTGTACGGCCGCCATTTTGAGTTTAAAAGCCGCCAAAATTTTTAGACCCTTTCCACAAGCTGCATTCTCCATTGTACGGCCGCCATTTTGAGTTTAAAAGCCGCCAAAATTTTTAGACCATTTCCACAAGTTGCATTCTCCATTGTACGGCCGCCATTTTGAGTTTAAAAGCCGCCAAAATTTTTAGACCATTTCCACAAGTTGCATTCTCCATTGTACGGCCGCCATTTTGAGTTTAAAAGCCGCCAAAATTTTTAGACCATTTCCACAAGTTGCATTCTCCATTGTACGGCCGCCATTTTGAGTTTAAAAGCCGCCAAAATTTTTAGACCATTTCCACAAGTTGCATTCTCCATAGATTGTACGGCTGCCATTTTGAGTTTAAAAGCCGCCAAAATTTTTAGACCATTTCCACAAGTTGCATTCTCCATTGTACGGCCGCCATTTTGAGTTTAAAAGCCGCCAAAATTTTTAGACCATTTCCACAAGTTGCATTCTCCATTGTACGGCCGCCATTTTGAGTTTAAAAGCCGCCAAAATTTTTAGACCATTTCCACAAGTTGCATTCTCAATTGTACGGCCGCCATTTTGAGTTTAAAAGCCGCCAAAATTTTTAGACCATTTCCACAAGCTGCATTCTCCATTGTACGGCCGCCATTTTGAGTTTAAAAGCCGCCAAAATTTTTAGACCATTTCCACAAGTTGCATTCTCCATTGTACGGCCGCCATTTTGAGTTTAAAAGCCGCCAAAATTTTTAGACCATTTCCACAAGTTGCATTCTCCATTGTACGGCCGCCATTTTGAGTTTAAAAGCCGCCAAAATTTTTAGACCCTTTCCACAAGCTGCATTCTCAATTGTACGGCCGCCATTTTGAGTTTAAAAGCCGCCAAAATTTTTAGACCATTTCCACAAGTTGCATTCTCCATTGTACGGCCGCCATTTTGAGTTTAAAAGCCGCCAAAATTTTTAGACCATTTCCACAAGTTGCATTCTCCATTGTACGGCCGCCATTTTGAGTTTAAAAGCCGCCAAAATTTTTAGACCATTTCCACAAGTTGCATTCTCCATTGTACGGCCGCCATTTTGAGTTTAAAAGCCGCCAAAATTTTTAGACCATTTCCACAAGTTGCATTCTCCATTGTACGGCCGCCATTTTGAGTTTAAAAGCCGCCAAAATTTTTAGACCATTTCCACAAGTTGCATTCTCCATTGTACGGCCGCCATTTTGAGTTTAAAAGCCGCCAAAATTTTTAGACCATTTCCACAAGCTGCATTCTCCATTGTACGGCCGCCATTTTGAGTTTAAAAGCCGCCAAAATTTTTAGACCATTTCCACAAGTTGCATTCTCCATTGTACGGCCGCCATTTTGAGTTTAAAAGCCGCCAAAATTTTTAGACCATTTCCACAAGTTGCATTCTCCATTGTACGGCCGCCATTTTGAGTTTAAAAGCCGCCAAAATTTTTAGACCATTTCCACAAGCTGCATTCTCCATTGTACGGCCGCCATTTTGAGTTTAAAAGCCGCCAAAATTTTAGACCATTTCCACAAGTTGCATTCTCCATTGTACGGCCGCCATTTTGAGTTTAAAAGCCGCCAAAATTTTTAGACCATTTCCACAAGCTGCATTCTCCATTGTACGGCCGCCATTTTGAGTTTAAAAGCCGCCAAAATTTTTAGACCATTTCCACAAGTTGCATTCTCCATTGTACGGCCGCCATTTTGAGTTTAAAAGCCGCCAAAATTTTAGACCATTTCCACAAGTTGCATTCTCAATTGTACGGCCGCCATTTTGAGTTTAAAAGCCGCCAAAATTTTTAGACCATTTCCACAAGTTGCATTCTCCATTGTACGGCCGCCATTTTGAGTTTAAAAGCCGCCAAAATTTTTAGACCATTTCCACAAGTTGCATTCTCCATTGTACGGCCGCCATTTTGAGTTTAAAAGCCGCCAAAATTTTTAGACCATTTCCACAAGTTGCATTCTCCATTGTACGGCCGCCATTTTGAGTTTAAAAGCCGCCAAAATTTTTAGACCATTTCCACAAGTTGCATTCTCCATTGTACGGCCGCCATTTTGAGTTTAAAAGCCGCCAAAATTTTTAGACCATTTCCACAAGTTGCATTCTCCATTGTACGGCCGCCATTTTGAGTTTAAAAGCCGCCAAAATTTTTAGACCATTTCCACAAGTTGCATTCTCCATTGTACGGCCGCCATTTTGAGTTTAAAAGCCGCCAAAATTTTTAGACCATTTCCACAAGTTGCATTCTCCATTGTACGGCCGCCATTTTGAGTTTAAAAGCCGCCAAAATTTTTAGACCATTTCCACAAGTTGCATTCTCAATTGTACGGCCGCCATTTTGAGTTTAAAAGCCGCCAAAATTTTTAGACCATTTCCACAAGTTGCATTCTCCATTGTACGGCCGCCATTTTGAGTTTAAAAGCCGCCAAAATTTTTAGACCATTTCCACAAGTTGCATTCTCCATTGTACGGCCGCCATTTTGAGTTTAAAAGCCGCCAAAATTTTTAGACCATTTCCACAAGTTGCATTCTCCATTGTACGGCCGCCATTTTGAGTTTAAAAGCCGCCAAAATTTTTAGACCATTTCCACAAGTTGCATTCTCCATTGTACGGCCGCCATTTTGAGTTTAAAAGCCGCCAAAATTTTTAGACCATTTCCACAAGCTGCATTCTCCATTGTACGGCCGCCATTTTGAGTTTAAAAGCCGCCAAAATTTTTAGACCATTTCCACAAGCTGCATTCTCCATTGTACGGCCCCCATTTTGAGTTTAAAAGCCGCCAAAATTTTTAGACCATTTCCACAAGTTGCATTCTCCATTGTACGGCCGCCATTTTGAGTTTAAAAGCCGCCAAAATTTTTAGACCATTTCCACAAGTTGCATTCTCCATTGTACGGCCGCCATTTTGAGTTTAAAAGCCGCCAAAATTTTTAGACCATTTCCACAAGTTGCATTCTCCATTGTACGGCCGCCATTTTGAGTTTAAAAGCCGCCAAAATTTTTAGACCATTTCCACAAGTTGCATTCTCAATTGTACGGCCGCCATTTTGAGTTTAAAAGCCGCCAAAATTTTTAGACCATTTCCACAAGTTGCATTCTCCATTGTACGGCCGCCATTTTGAGTTTAAAAGCCGCCAAAATTTTTAGACCATTTCCACAAGTTGCATTCTCCATTGTACGGCCGCCATTTTGAGTTTAAAAGCCGCCAAAATTTTTAGACCATTTCCACAAGTTGCATTCTCCATTGTACGGCCGCCATTTTGAGTTTAAAAGCCGCCAAAATTTTTAGACCATTTCCACAAGTTGCATTCTCCATTGTACGGCCGCCATTTTGAGTTTAAAAGCCGCCAAAATTTTTAGACCATTTCCACAAGTTGCATTCTCCATTGTACGGCCGCCATTTTGAGTTTAAAAGCCGCCAAAATTTTTAGACCATTTCCACAAGCTGCATTCTCCATTGTACGGCCGCCATTTTGAGTTTAAAAGCCGCCAAAATTTTTAGACCATTTCCACAAGTTGCATTCTCCATTGTACGGCCGCCATTTTGAGTTTAAAAGCCGCCAAAATTTTTAGACCATTTCCACAAGTTGCATTCTCCATTGTACGGCCGCCATTTTGAGTTTAAAAGCCGCCAAAATTTTTAGACCATTTCCACAAGTTGCATTCTCCATTGTACGGCCGCCATTTTGAGTTTAAAAGCCGCCAAAATTTTTAGACCATTTCCACAAGTTGCATTCTCCATTGTACGGCCGCCATTTTGAGTTTAAAAGCCGCCAAAATTTTTAGACCATTTCCACAAGTTGCATTCTCAATTGTACGGCCGCCATTTTGAGTTTAAAAGCCGCCAAAATTTTTAGACCATTTCCACAAGTTGCATTCTCCATTGTACGGCCGCCATTTTGAGTTTAAAAGCCGCCAAAATTTTTAGACCATTTCCACAAGTTGCATTCTCCATTGTACGGCCGCCATTTTGAGTTTAAAAGCCGCCAAAATTTTTAGACCATTTCCACAAGTTGCATTCTCCATTGTACGGCCGCCATTTTGAGTTTAAAAGCCGCCAAAATTTTTAGACCCTTTCCACAAGCTGCATTCTCCATTGTACGGCCGCCATTTTGAGTTTAAAAGCCGCCAAAATTTTTAGACCATTTCCACAAGTTGCATTCTCCATTGTACGGCCGCCATTTTGAGTTTAAAAGCCGCCAAAATTTTTAGACCATTTCCACAAGTTGCATTCTCCATTGTACGGCCGCCATTTTGAGTTTAAAAGCCGCCAAAATTTTTAGACCATTTCCACAAGTTGCATTCTCCATTGTACGGCCGCCATTTTGAGTTTAAAAGCCGCCAAAATTTTTAGACCATTTCCACAAGTTGCATTCTCCATTGTACGGCCGCCATTTTGAGTTTAAAAGCCGCCAAAATTTTTAGACCATTTCCACAAGTTGCATTCTCCATTGTACGGCCGCCATTTTGAGTTTAAAAGCCGCCAAAATTTTTAGACCATTTCCACAAGTTGCATTCTCCATTGTACGGCCGCCATTTTGAGTTTAAAAGCCGCCAAAATTTTTAGACCATTTCCACAAGTTGCATTCTCAATTGTACGGCCGCCATTTTGAGTTTAAAAGCCGCCAAAATTTTTAGACCATTTCCACAAGTTGCATTCTCCATTGTACGGCCCGCCATTTTGAGTTTAAAAGCCGCCAAAATTTTTAGACCATTTCCACAAGTTGCATTCTCCATTGTACGGCCGCCATTTTGAGTTTAAAAGCCGCCAAAATTTTTAGACCATTTCCACAAGTTGCATTCTCAATTGTACGGCCGCCATTTTGAGTTTAAAAGCCGCCAAAATTTTTAGACCATTTCCACAAGTTGCATTCTCCATTGTACGGCCGCCATTTTGAGTTTAAAAGCCGCCAAAATTTTTAGACCATTTCCACAAGTTGCATTCTCCATTGTACGGCCGCCATTTTGAGTTTAAAAGCCGCCAAAATTTTTAGACCATTTCCACAAGTTGCATTCTCCATTGTACGGCCGCCATTTTGAGTTTAAAAGCCGCCAAAATTTTTAGACCATTTCCACAAGTTGCATTCTCAATTGTACGGCCGCCATTTTGAGTTTAAAAGCCGCCAAAATTTTTAGACCATTTCCACAAGTTGCATTCTCCATTGTACGGCCGCCATTTTGAGTTTAAAAGCCGCCAAAATTTTTAGACCATTTCCACAAGTTGCATTCTCCATTGTACGGCCGCCATTTTGAGTTTAAAAGCCGCCAAAATTTTTAGACCATTTCCACAAGTTGCATTCTCCATTGTACGGCCGCCATTTTGAGTTTAAAAGCCGCCAAAATTTTTAGACCATTTCCACAAGTTGCATTCTCCATTGTACGGCCGCCATTTTGAGTTTAAAAGCCGCCAAAATTTTTAGACCATTTCCACAAGTTGCATTCTCCATTGTACGGCCGCCATTTTGAGTTTAAAAGCCGCCAAAATTTTTAGACCATTTCCACAAGCTGCATTCTCAATTGTACGGCCGCCATTTTGAGTTTAAAAGCCGCCAAAATTTTTAGACCATTTCCACAAGTTGCATTCTCCATTGTACGGCCGCCATTTTGAGTTTAAAAGCCGCCAAAATTTTTAGACCATTTCCACAAGTTGCATTCTCCATTGTACGGCCGCCATTTTGAGTTTAAAAGCCGCCAAAATTTTTAGACCATTTCCACAAGTTGCATTCTCCATTGTACGGCCGCCATTTTGAGTTTAAAAGCCGCCAAAATTTTTAGACCATTTCCACAAGTTGCATTCTCCATTGTACGGCCGCCATTTTGAGTTTAAAAGCCGCCAAAATTTTTAGACCATTTCCACAAGTTGCATTCTCCATTGTACGGCCGCCATTTTGAGTTTAAAAGCCGCCAAAATTTTTAGACCATTTCCACAAGTTGCATTCTCAATTGTACGGCCGCCATTTTGAGTTTAAAAGCCGCCAAAATTTTTAGACCATTTCCACAAGCTGCATTCTCCATTGTACGGCCGCCATTTTGAGTTTAAAAGCCGCCAAAATTTTTAGACCATTTCCACAAGTTGCATTCTCCATTGTACGGCCGCCATTTTGAGTTTAAAAGCCGCCAAAATTTTTAGACCATTTCCACAAGTTGCATTCTCCATTGTACGGCCGCCATTTTGAGTTTAAAAGCCGCCAAAATTTTTAGACCATTTCCACAAGTTGCATTCTCCATTGTACGGCCGCCATTTTGAGTTTAAAAGCCGCCAAAATTTTTAGACCATTTCCACAAGTTGCATTCTCCATTGTACGGCCGCCATTTTGAGTTTAAAAGCCGCCAAAATTTTTAGACCATTTCCACAAGTTGCATTCTCCATTGTACGGCCGCCATTTTGAGTTTAAAAGCCGCCAAAATTTTTAGACCATTTCCACAAGTTGCATTCTCAATTGTACGGCCGCCATTTTGAGTTTAAAAGCCGCCAAAATTTTTAGACCATTTCCACAAGTTGCATTCTCCATTGTACGGCCGCCATTTTGAGTTTAAAAGCCGCCAAAATTTTTAGACCATTTCCACAAGTTGCATTCTCAATTGTACGGCCGCCATTTTGAGTTTAAAAGCCGCCAAAATTTTTAGACCATTTCCACAAGTTGCATTCTCAATTGTACGGCCGCCATTTTGAGTTTAAACGCCGCCAAAATTTTTAGACCATTTCCACAAGTTGCATTCTCCATTGTACGGCCGCCATTTTGAGTTTAAAAGCCGCCAAAATTTTTAGACCATTTCCACAAGTTGCATTCTCAATTGTACGGCCGCCATTTTGAGTTTAAAAGCCGCCAAAATTTTTAGACCATTTCCACAAGTTGCATTCTCCATTGTACGGCCGCCATTTTGAGTTTAAAAGCCGCCAAAATTTTTAGACCATTTCCACAAGTTGCATTCTCCATTGTACGGCCGCCATTTTGAGTTTAAAAGCCGCCAAAATTTTTAGACCATTTCCACAAGTTGCATTCTCCATTGTACGGCCGCCATTTTGAGTTTAAAAGCCGCCAAAATTTTTAGACCATTTCCACAAGTTGCATTCTCAATTGTACGGCCGCCATTTTGAGTTTAAAAGCCGCCAAAATTTTTAGACCATTTCCACAAGTTGCATTCTCCATTGTACGGCCGCCATTTTGAGTTTAAAAGCCGCCAAAATTTTTAGACCATTTCCACAAGTTGCATTCTCAATTGTACGGCCGCCATTTTGAGTTTAAAAGCCGCCAAAATTTTTAGACCATTTCCACAAGCTGCATTCTCCATTGTACGGCCGCCATTTTGAGTTTAAAAGCCGCCAAAATTTTTAGACCATTTCCACAAGCTGCATTCTCAATTGTACGGCCGCCATTTTGAGTTTAAAAGCCGCCAAAATTTTTAGACCCTTTCCACAAGCTGCATTCTCAATTGTACGGCCGCCATTTTGAGTTTAAAAGCCGCCAAAATTTTTAGACCATTTCCACAAGTTGCATTCTCCATTGTACGGCCGCCATTTTGAGTTTAAAAGCCGCCAAAATTTTTAGACCATTTCCACAAGCTGCATTCTCCATTGTACGGCCGCCATTTTGAGTTTAAAAGCCGCCAAAATTTTTAGACCATTTCCACAAGTTGCATTCTCCATTGTACGGCCGCCATTTTGAGTTTAAAAGCCGCCAAAATTTTTAGACCATTTCCACAAGCTGCATTCTCCATTGTACGGCCGCCATTTTGAGTTTAAAAGCCGCCAAAATTTTTAGACCATTTCCACAAGTTGCATTCTCCATTGTACGGCCGCCATTTTGAGTTTAAAAGCCGCCAAAATTTTTAGACCATTTCCACAAGTTGCATTCTCCATTGTACGGCCGCCATTTTGAGTTTAAAAGCCGCCAAAATTTTTAGACCATTTCCACAAGTTGCATTCTCCATTGTACGGCCGCCATTTTGAGTTTAAAAGCCGCCAAAATTTTTAGACCATTTCCACAAGTTGCATTCTCCATTGTACGGCCGCCATTTTGAGTTTAAAAGCCGCCAAAATTTTTAGACCATTTCCACAAGTTGCATTCTCCATTGTACGGCCGCCATTTTGAGTTTAAAAGCCGCCAAAATTTTTAGACCATTTCCACAAGTTGCATTCTCCATTGTACGGCCGCCATTTTGAGTTTAAAAGCCGCCAAAATTTTTAGACCATTTCCACAAGTTGCATTCTCCATTGTACGGCCGCCATTTTGAGTTTAAAAGCCGCCAAAATTTTTAGACCATTTCCACAAGTTGCATTCTCAATTGTACGGCCGCCATTTTGAGTTTAAAAGCCGCCAAAATTTTTAGACCATTTCCACAAGTTGCATTCTCAATTGTACGGCCGCCATTTTGAGTTTAAAAGCCGCCAAAATTTTTAGACCCTTTCCACAAGCTGCATTCTCAATTGTACGGCCGCCATTTTGAGTTTAAAAGCCGCCAAAATTTTTAGACCCTTTCCACAAGTTGCATTCTCAATTGTACGGCCGCCATTTTGAGTTTAAAAGCCGCCAAAATTTTTAGACCATTTCCACAAGCTGCATTCTCCATTGTACGGCCGCCATTTTGAGTTTAAAAGCCGCCAAAATTTTTAGACCATTTCCACAAGTTGCATTCTCAATTGTACGGCCGCCATTTTGAGTTTAAAAGCCGCCAAAATTTTTAGACCATTTCCACAAGTTGCATTCTCAATTGTACGGCCGCCATTTTGAGTTTAAAAGCCGCCAAAATTTTTAGACCATTTCCACAAGTTGCATTCTCAATTGTACGGCCGCCATTTTGAGTTTAAAAGCCGCCAAAATTTTTAGACCATTTCCACAAGTTGCATTCTCCATTGTACGGCCGCCATTTTGAGTTTAAAAGCCGCCAAAATTTTTAGACCATTTCCACAAGTTGCATTCTCCATTGTACGGCCGCCATTTTGAGTTTAAAAGCCGCCAAAATTTTTAGACCATTTCCACAAGTTGCATTCTCCATTGTACGGCCGCCATTTTGAGTTTAAAAGCCGCCAAAATTTTTAGACCATTTCCACAAGTTGCATTCTCCATTGTACGGCCGCCATTTTGAGTTTAAAAGCCGCCAAAATTTTTAGACCATTTCCACAAGTTGCATTCTCAATTGTACGGCCGCCATTTTGAGTTTAAAAGCCGCCAAAATTTTTAGACCATTTCCACAAGTTGCATTCTCCATTGTACGGCCGCCATTTTGAGTTTAAAAGCCGCCAAAATTTTTAGACCATTTCCACAAGTTGCATTCTCCATTGTACGGCCGCCATTTTGAGTTTAAAAGCCGCCAAAATTTTTAGACCATTTCCACAAGTTGCATTCTCCATTGTACGGCCGCCATTTTGAGTTTAAAAGCCGCCAAAATTTTTAGACCATTTCCACAAGTTGCATTCTCCATTGTACGGCCGCCATTTTGAGTTTAAAAGCCGCCAAAATTTTTAGACCATTTCCACAAGTTGCATTCTCCATTGTACGGCCGCCATTTTGAGTTTAAAAGCCGCCAAAATTTTTAGACCATTTCCACAAGTTGCATTCTCCATTGTACGGCCGCCATTTTGAGTTTAAAAGCCGCCAAAATTTTTAGACCATTTCCACAAGTTGCATTCTCCATTGTACGGCCGCCATTTTGAGTTTAAAAGCCGCCAAAATTTTTAGACCATTTCCACAAGTTGCATTCTCCATTGTACGGCCGCCATTTTGAGTTTAAAAGCCGCCAAAATTTTTAGACCATTTCCACAAGTTGCATTCTCCATTGTACGGCCGCCATTTTGAGTTTAAAAGCCGCCAAAATTTTTAGACCATTTCCACAAGTTGCATTCTCCATTGTACGGCCGCCATTTTGAGTTTAAAAGCCGCCAAAATTTTTAGACCCTTTCCACAAGCTGCATTCTCCATTGTACGGCCGCCATTTTGAGTTTAAAAGCCGCCAAAATTTTTAGACCATTTCCACAAGTTGCATTCTCCATTGTACGGCCGCCATTTTGAGTTTAAAAGCCGCCAAAATTTTTAGACCATTTCCACAAGTTGCATTCTCCATTGTACGGCCGCCATTTTGAGTTTAAAAGCCGCCAAAATTTTTAGACCATTTCCACAAGTTGCATTCTCAATTGTACGGCCGCCATTTTGAGTTTAAAAGCCGCCAAAATTTTTAGACCATTTCCACAAGTTGCATTCTCCATTGTACGGCCGCCATTTTGAGTTTAAAAGCCGCCAAAATTTTTAGACCATTTCCACAAGTTGCATTCTCCATTGTACGGCCGCCATTTTGAGTTTAAAAGCCGCCAAAATTTTTAGACCATTTCCACAAGTTGCATTCTCCATTGTACGGCCGCCATTTTGAGTTTAAAAGCCGCCAAAATTTTTAGACCATTTCCACAAGTTGCATTCTCCATTGTACGGCCGCCATTTTGAGTTTAAAAGCCGCCAAAATTTTTAGACCATTTCCACAAGTTGCATTCTCCATTGTACGGCCGCCATTTTGAGTTTAAAAGCCGCCAAAATTTTTAGACCATTTCCACAAGTTGCATTCTCCATTGTACGGCCGCCATTTTGAGTTTAAAAGCCGCCAAAATTTTTAGACCATTTCCACAAGTTGCATTCTCCATTGTACGGCCGCCATTTTGAGTTTAAAAGCCGCCAAAATTTTTAGACCATTTCCACAAGTTGCATTCTCCATTGTACGGCCGCCATTTTGAGTTTAAAAGCCGCCAAAATTTTTAGACCATTTCCACAAGTTGCATTCTCCATTGTACGGCCGCCATTTTGAGTTTAAAAGCCGCCAAAATTTTTAGACCATTTCCACAAGTTGCATTCTCCATTGTACGGCCGCCATTTTGAGTTTAAAAGCCGCCAAAATTTTTAGACCATTTCCACAAGTTGCATTCTCCATTGTACGGCCGCCATTTTGAGTTTAAAAGCCGCCAAAATTTTTAGACCATTTCCACAAGTTGCATTCTCCATTGTACGGCCGCCATTTTGAGTTTAAAAGCCGCCAAAATTTTTAGACCATTTCCACAAGTTGCATTCTCCATTGTACGGCCGCCATTTTGAGTTTAAAAGCCGCCAAAATTTTTAGACCATTTCCACAAGTTGCATTCTCCATTGTACGGCCGCCATTTTGAGTTTAAAAGCCGCCAAAATTTTTAGACCATTTCCACAAGTTGCATTCTCCATTGTACGGCCGCCATTTTGAGTTTAAAAGCCGCCAAAATTTTTAGACCATTTCCACAAGTTGCATTCTCCATTGTACGGCCGCCATTTTGAGTTTAAAAGCCGCCAAAATTTTTAGACCATTTCCACAAGTTGCATTCTCCATTGTACGGCCGCCATTTTGAGTTTAAAAGCCGCCAAAATTTTTAGACCATTTCCACAAGTTGCATTCTCCATTGTACGGCCGCCATTTTGAGTTTAAAAGCCGCCAAAATTTTTAGACCATTTCCACAAGTTGCATTCTCCATTGTACGGCCGCCATTTTGAGTTTAAAAGCCGCCAAAATTTTTAGACCATTTCCACAAGTTGCATTCTCCATTGTACGGCCGCCATTTTGAGTTTAAAAGCCGCCAAAATTTTTAGACCATTTCCACAAGTTGCATTCTCCATTGTACGGCCGCCATTTTGAGTTTAAAAGCCGCCAAAATTTTTAGACCATTTCCACAAGTTGCATTCTCCATTGTACGGCCGCCATTTTGAGTTTAAAAGCCGCCAAAATTTTTAGACCATTTCCACAAGTTGCATTCTCCATTGTACGGCCGCCATTTTGAGTTTAAAAGCCGCCAAAATTTTTAGACCATTTCCACAAGTTGCATTCTCCATTGTACGGCCGCCATTTTGAGTTTAAAAGCCGCCAAAATTTTTAGACCATTTCCACAAGTTGCATTCTCCATTGTACGGCCGCCATTTTGAGTTTAAAAGCCGCCAAAATTTTTAGACCATTTCCACAAGTTGCATTCTCCATTGTACGGCCGCCATTTTGAGTTTAAAAGCCGCCAAAATTTTTAGACCATTTCCACAAGTTGCATTCTCCATTGTACGGCCGCCATTTTGAGTTTAAAAGCCGCCAAAATTTTTAGACCATTTCCACAAGTTGCATTCTCCATTGTACGGCCGCCATTTTGAGTTTAAAAGCCGCCAAAATTTTTAGACCATTTCCACAAGTTGCATTCTCCATTGTACGGCCGCCATTTTGAGTTTAAAAGCCGCCAAAATTTTTAGACCATTTCCACAAGTTGCATTCTCCATTGTACGGCCGCCATTTTGAGTTTAAAAGCCGCCAAAATTTTTAGACCATTTCCACAAGTTGCATTCTCCATTGTACGGCCGCCATTTTGAGTTTAAAAGCCGCCAAAATTTTTAGACCATTTCCACAAGTTGCATTCTCCATTGTACGGCCGCCATTTTGAGTTTAAAAGCCGCCAAAATTTTTAGACCATTTCCACAAGTTGCATTCTCCATTGTACGGCCGCCATTTTGAGTTTAAAAGCCGCCAAAATTTTTAGACCATTTCCACAAGTTGCATTCTCCAATTGTACGGCCGCCATTTTGAGTTTAAAAGCCGCCAAAATTTTTAGACCATTTCCACAAGTTGCATTCTCCATTGTACGGCCGCCATTTTGAGTTTAAAAGCCGCCAAAATTTTTAGACCATTTCCACAAGTTGCATTCTCCATTGTACGGCCGCCATTTTGAGTTTAAAAGCCGCCAAAATTTTTAGACCATTTCCACAAGTTGCATTCTCCATTGTACGGCCGCCATTTTGAGTTTAAAAGCCGCCAAAATTTTTAGACCATTTCCACAAGTTGCATTCTCCATTGTACGGCCGCCATTTTGAGTTTAAAAGCCGCCAAAATTTTTAGACCATTTCCACAAGTTGCATTCTCCATTGTACGGCCGCCATTTTGAGTTTAAAAGCCGCCAAAATTTTTAGACCATTTCCACAAGTTGCATTCTCCATTGTACGGCCGCCATTTTGAGTTTAAAAGCCGCCAAAATTTTTAGACCATTTCCACAAGTTGCATTCTCCATTGTACGGCCGCCATTTTGAGTTTAAAAGCCGCCAAAATTTTTAGACCATTTCCACAAGTTGCATTCTCCATTGTACGGCCGCCATTTTGAGTTTAAAAGCCGCCAAAATTTTTAGACCATTTCCACAAGTTGCATTCTCCATTGTACGGCCGCCATTTTGAGTTTAAAAGCCGCCAAAATTTTTAGACCATTTCCACAAGTTGCATTCTCCATTGTACGGCCGCCATTTTGAGTTTAAAAGCCGCCAAAATTTTTAGACCATTTCCACAAGTTGCATTCTCCATTGTACGGCCGCCATTTTGAGTTTAAAAGCCGCCAAAATTTTTAGACCATTTCCACAAGTTGCATTCTCCATTGTACGGCCGCCATTTTGAGTTTAAAAGCCGCCAAAATTTTTAGACCATTTCCACAAGTTGCATTCTCCATTGTACGGCCGCCATTTTGAGTTTAAAAGCCGCCAAAATTTTTAGACCATTTCCACAAGTTGCATTCTCCATTGTACGGCCGCCATTTTGAGTTTAAAAGCCGCCAAAATTTTTAGACCATTTCCACAAGTTGCATTCTCCATTGTACGGCCGCCATTTTGAGTTTAAAAGCCGCCAAAATTTTTAGACCATTTCCACAAGTTGCATTCTCCATTGTACGGCCGCCATTTTGAGTTTAAAAGCCGCCAAAATTTTTAGACCATTTCCACAAGTTGCATTCTCCATTGTACGGCCGCCATTTTGAGTTTAAAAGCCGCCAAAATTTTTAGACCATTTCCACAAGTTGCATTCTCCATTGTACGGCCGCCATTTTGAGTTTAAAAGCCGCCAAAATTTTTAGACCATTTCCACAAGTTGCATTCTCCATTGTACGGCCGCCATTTTGAGTTTAAAAGCCGCCAAAATTTTTAGACCATTTCCACAAGTTGCATTCTCCATTGTACGGCCGCCATTTTGAGTTTAAAAGCCGCCAAAATTTTTAGACCATTTCCACAAGTTGCATTCTCCATTGTACGGCCGCCATTTTGAGTTTAAAAGCCGCCAAAATTTTTAGACCATTTCCACAAGTTGCATTCTCCATTGTACGGCCGCCATTTTGAGTTTAAAAGCCGCCAAAATTTTTAGACCATTTCCACAAGTTGCATTCTCCATTGTACGGCCGCCATTTTGAGTTTAAAAGCCGCCAAAATTTTTAGACCATTTCCACAAGTTGCATTCTCCATTGTACGGCCGCCATTTTGAGTTTAAAAGCCGCCAAAATTTTTAGACCATTTCCACAAGTTGCATTCTCCATTGTACGGCCGCCATTTTGAGTTTAAAAGCCGCCAAAATTTTTAGACCATTTCCACAAGTTGCATTCTCCATTGTACGGCCGCCATTTTGAGTTTAAAAGCCGCCAAAATTTTTAGACCATTTCCACAAGTTGCATTCTCCATTGTACGGCCCCAATTTTGAGTTTAAAAGCCGCCAAAATTTTTAGACCATTTCCACAAGTTGCATTCTCCATTGTACGGCCGCCATTTTGAGTTTAAAAGCCGCCAAAATTTTTAGACCATTTCCACAAGTTGCATTCTCCATTGTACGGCCGCCATTTTGAGTTTAAAAGCCGCCAAAATTTTTAGACCATTTCCACAAGTTGCATTCTCCATTGTACGGCCGCCATTTTGAGTTTAAAAGCCGCCAAAATAATTAGACCATTTCCACAAGTTGCATCCAATTTTGAGTTTAAAGCCGCCAAATTTTTTAGACCATTTCCACAAGTTGCATTCTCCATTGTACGGCCGCCATTTTGAGTTTAAAAGCCGCCAAAATTTTTAGACCATTTCCACAAGTTGCATTCTCCATTGTACGGCCGCCATTTTGAGTTTAAAAGCTGCCAAATTTTGTAGACCATTTCCACAAGTTGCATTCTCCACGGTACGGCCGCCATTTTGAGTTTAAAAGCCGCCAAAATTTTTAGACCATTTCCACAAGTTGCATTCTCAATTGTACGGCCGCCATTTTGAGTTTAAAAGCCGCCAAAATTTTTAGACCATTTCCACAAGTTGCATTCTCCATTGTACGGCCGCCATTTTGAGTTTAAAAGCCGCCAAAATTTTTAGACCATTTCCACAAGTTGCATTCTCCATTGTACGGCCGCCATTTTGAGTTTAAAAGCCGCCAAAATTTTTAGACCATTTCCACAAGTTGCATTCTCCATTGTACGGCCGCCATTTTGAGTTTAAAAGCCGCCAAAATTTTTAGACCATTTCCACAAGTTGCATTCTCCATTGTACGGCCGCCATTTTGAGTTTAAAAGCCGCCAAAATTTTTAGACCATTTCCACAAGTTGCATTCTCAATTGTACGGCCGCCATTTTGAGTTTAAAAGCCGCCAAAATTTTTAGACCATTTCCACAAGTTGCATTCTCCATTGTACGGCCGCCATTTTGAGTTTAAAAGCCGCCAAAATTTTTAGACCATTTCCACAAGTTGCATTCTCCATTGTACGGCCGCCATTTTGAGTTTAAAAGCCGCCAAAATTTTTAGACCATTTCCACAAGTTGCATTCTCAATTGTACGGCCGCCATTTTGAGTTTAAAAGCCGCCAAAATTTTTAGACCATTTCCACAAGTTGCATTCTCAATTGTACGGCCGCCATTTTGAGTTTAAAAGCCGCCAAAATTTTTAGACCATTTCCACAAGTTGCATTCTCCATTGTACGGCCGCCATTTTGAGTTTAAAAGCCGCCAAAATTTTTAGACCATTTCCACAAGTTGCATTCTCCATTGTACGGCCGCCATTTTGAGTTTAAAAGCCGCCAAAATTTTTAGACCATTTCCACAAGTTGCATTCTCCATTGTACGGCCGCCATTTTGAGTTTAAAAGCCGCCAAAATTTTTAGACCATTTCCACAAGTTGCATTCTCCATTGTACGGCCGCCATTTTGAGTTTAAAAGCCGCCAAAATTTTTAGACCATTTCCACAAGTTGCATTCTCAATTGTACGGCCGCCATTTTGAGTTTAAAAGCCGCCAAAATTTTTAGACCATTTCCACAAGTTGCATTCTCCATTGTACGGCCGCCATTTTGAGTTTAAAAGCCGCCAAAATTTTTAGACCATTTCCACAAGTTGCATTCTCAATTGTACGGCCGCCATTTTGAGTTTAAAAGCCGCCAAAATTTTTAGACCATTTCCACAAGTTGCATTCTCCATTGTACGGCCGCCATTTTGAGTTTAAAAGCCGCCAAAATTTTTAGACCATTTCCACAAGTTGCATTCTCCATTGTACGGCCGCCATTTTGAGTTTAAAAGCCGCCAAAATTTTTAGACCATTTCCACAAGTTGCATTCTCAATTGTACGGCCGCCATTTTGAGTTTAAAAGCCGCCAAAATTTTTAGACCATTTCCACAAGTTGCATTCTCCATTGTACGGCCGCCATTTTGAGTTTAAAAGCCGCCAAAATTTTTAGACCATTTCCACAAGTTGCATTCTCAATTGTACGGCCGCCATTTTGAGTTTAAAAGCCGCCAAAATTTTTAGACCATTTCCACAAGTTGCATTCTCAATTGTACGGCCGCCATTTTGAGTTTAAAAGCCGCCAAAATTTTTAGACCATTTCCACAAGTTGCATTCTCCATTGTACGGCCGCCATTTTGAGTTTAAAAGCCGCCAAAATTTTTAGACCATTTCCACAAGTTGCATTCTCCATTGTACGGCCGCCATTTTGAGTTTAAAAGCCGCCAAAATTTTTAGACCATTTCCACAAGTTGCATTCTCCATTGTACGGCCGCCATTTTGAGTTTAAAAGCCGCCAAAATTTTTAGACCATTTCCACAAGTTGCATTCTCAATTGTACGGCCGCCATTTTGAGTTTAAAAGCCGCCAAAATTTTTAGACCCTTTCCACAAGTTGCATTCTCAATTGTACGGCCGCCATTTTGAGTTTAAAAGCCGCCAAAATTTTTAGACCATTTCCACAAGTTGCATTCTCAATTGTACGGCCGCCATTTTGAGTTTAAAAGCCGCCAAAATTTTTAGACCATTTCCACAAGTTGCATTCTCCATTGTACGGCCGCCATTTTGAGTTTAAAAGCCGCCAAAATTTTTAGACCATTTCCACAAGTTGCATTCTCCATTGTACGGCCGCCATTTTGAGTTTAAAAGCCGCCAAAATTTTTAGACCATTTCCACAAGTTGCATTCTCAATTGTACGGCCGCCATTTTGAGTTTAAAAGCCGCCAAAATTTTTAGACCATTTCCACAAGTTGCATTCTCCATTGTACGGCCGCCATTTTGAGTTTAAAAGCCGCCAAAATTTTTAGACCATTTCCACAAGTTGCATTCTCCATTGTACGGCCGCCATTTTGAGTTTAAAAGCCGCCAAAATTTTTAGACCATTTCCACAAGTTGCATTCTCAATTGTACGGCCGCCATTTTGAGTTTAAAAGCCGCCAAAATTTTTAGACCATTTCCACAAGTTGCATTCTCCATTGTACGGCCGCCATTTTGAGTTTAAAAGCCGCCAAAATTTTTAGACCATTTCCACAAGTTGCATTCTCCATTGTACGGCCGCCATTTTGAGTTTAAAAGCCGCCAAAATTTTTAGACCATTTCCACAAGTTGCATTCTCCATTGTACGGCCGCCATTTTGAGTTTAAAAGCCGCCAAAATTTTTAGACCATTTCCACAAGTTGCATTCTCCATTGTACGGCCGCCATTTTGAGTTTAAAAGCCGCCAAAATTTTTAGACCATTTCCACAAGTTGCATTCTCCATTGTACGGCCGCCATTTTGAGTTTAAAAGCCGCCAAAATTTTTAGACCATTTCCACAAGTTGCATTCTCCATTGTACGGCCGCCATTTTGAGTTTAAAAGCCGCCAAAATTTTTAGACCATTTCCACAAGTTGCATTCTCCATTGTACGGCCGCCATTTTGAGTTTAAAAGCCGCCAAAATTTTTAGACCATTTCCACAAGTTGCATTCTCAATTGTACGGCCGCCATTTTGAGTTTAAAAGCCGCCAAAATTTTTAGACCATTTCCACAAGTTGCATTCTCCATTGTACGGCCGCCATTTTGAGTTTAAAAGCCGCCAAAATTTTTAGACCATTTCCACAAGTTGCATTCTCCATTGTACGGCCGCCATTTTGAGTTTAAAAGCCGCCAAAATTTTTAGACCATTTCCACAAGTTGCATTCTCCATTGTACGGCCGCCATTTTGAGTTTAAAAGC
Source organism: Drosophila insularis (assembly GCA_018903935.1). Lineage (NCBI taxonomy): Eukaryota > Metazoa > Arthropoda > Insecta > Diptera > Drosophilidae > Drosophila > Drosophila insularis. The sequence continues at coordinate 38,306 of JAEIFP010001911.1, read as the reverse complement.
CGCCAAAATTTTTAGACCATTTCCACAAGTTGCATTCTCAATTGTACGGCCGCCATTTTGAGTTTAAAAGCCGCCAAAATTTTTAGACCATTTCCACAAGTTGCATTCTCCATTGTACGGCCGCCATTTTGAGTTTAAAAGCCGCCAAAATTTTTAGACCATTTCCACAAGTTGCATTCTCCATTGTACGGCCGCCATTTTGAGTTTAAAAGCCGCCAAAATTTTTAGACCATTTCCACAAGTTGCATTCTCCATTGTACGGCCGCCATTTTGAGTTTAAAAGCCGCCAAAATTTTTAGACCATTTCCACAAGTTGCATTCTCCATTGTACGGCCGCCATTTTGAGTTTAAAAGCCGCCAAAATTTTTAGACCATTTCCACAAGTTGCATTCTCCATTGTACGGCCGCCATTTTGAGTTTAAAAGCCGCCAAAATTTTTAGACCATTTCCACAAGTTGCATTCTCAATTGTACGGCCGCCATTTTGAGTTTAAAAGCCGCCAAAATTTTTAGACCATTTCCACAAGTTGCATTCTCCATTGTACGGCCGCCATTTTGAGTTTAAAAGCCGCCAAAATTTTTAGACCATTTCCACAAGTTGCATTCTCCATTGTACGGCCGCCATTTTGAGTTTAAAAGCCGCCAAAATTTTTAGACCATTTCCACAAGTTGCATTCTCCATTGTACGGCCGCCATTTTGAGTTTAAAAGCCGCCAAAATTTTTAGACCATTTCCACAAGTTGCATTCTCCATTGTACGGCCGCCATTTTGAGTTTAAAAGCCGCCAAAATTTTTAGACCATTTCCACAAGTTGCATTCTCCATTGTACGGCCGCCATTTTGAGTTTAAAAGCCGCCAAAATTTTTAGACCATTTCCACAAGTTGCATTCTCAATTGTACGGCCGCCATTTTGAGTTTAAAAGCCGCCAAAATTTTTAGACCATTTCCACAAGTTGCATTCTCCATTGTACGGCCGCCATTTTGAGTTTAAAAGCCGCCAAAATTTTTAGACCATTTCCACAAGTTGCATTCTCCATTGTACGGCCGCCATTTTGAGTTTAAAAGCCGCCAAAATTTTTAGACCATTTCCACAAGTTGCATTCTCCATTGTACGGCCGCCATTTTGAGTTTAAAAGCCGCCAAAATTTTTAGACCATTTCCACAAGTTGCATTCTCCATTGTACGGCCGCCATTTTGAGTTTAAAAGCCGCCAAAATTTTTAGACCATTTCCACAAGTTGCATTCTCCATTGTACGGCCGCCATTTTGAGTTTAAAAGCCGCCAAAATTTTTAGACCATTTCCACAAGTTGCATTCTCAATTGTACGGCCGCCATTTTGAGTTTAAAAGCCGCCAAAATTTTTAGACCATTTCCACAAGTTGCATTCTCAATTGTACGGCCGCCATTTTGAGTTTAAAAGCCGCCAAAATTTTTAGACCATTTCCACAAGTTGCATTCTCCATTGTACGGCCGCCATTTTGAGTTTAAAAGCCGCCAAAATTTTTAGACCATTTCCACAAGTTGCATTCTCAATTGTACGGCCGCCATTTTGAGTTTAAAAGCCGCCAAAATTTTTAGACCATTTCCACAAGTTGCATTCTCCATTGTACGGCCGCCATTTTGAGTTTAAAAGCCGCCAAAATTTTTAGACCATTTCCACAAGTTGCATTCTCAATTGTACGGCCGCCATTTTGAGTTTAAAAGCCGCCAAAATTTTTAGACCATTTCCACAAGTTGCATTCTCCATTGTACGGCCGCCATTTTGAGTTTAAAAGCCGCCAAAATTTTTAGACCATTTCCACAAGTTGCATTCTCCATTGTACGGCCGCCATTTTGAGTTTAAAAGCCGCCAAAATTTTTAGACCATTTCCACAAGTTGCATTCTCCATTGTACGGCCGCCATTTTGAGTTTAAAAGCCGCCAAAATTTTTAGACCATTTCCACAAGTTGCATTCTCCATTGTACGGCCGCCATTTTGAGTTTAAAAGCCGCCAAAATTTTTAGACCATTTCCACAAGTTGCATTCTCCATTGTACGGCCGCCATTTTGAGTTTAAAAGCCGCCAAAATTTTTAGACCATTTCCACAAGTTGCATTCTCCATTGTACGGCCGCCATTTTGAGTTTAAAAGCCGCCAAAATTTTTAGACCATTTCCACAAGTTGCATTCTCCATTGTACGGCCGCCATTTTGAGTTTAAAAGCCGCCAAAATTTTTAGACCATTTCCACAAGTTGCATTCTCCATTGTACGGCCGCCATTTTGAGTTTAAAAGCCGCCAAAATTTTTAGACCATTTCCACAAGTATAGAAAATTTACCATTCCACAAGTTGCATTCTCCATTGTACGGCCGCCATTTTGAGTTTAAAAGCCGCCAAAATTTTTAGACCATTTCCACAAGTTGCATTCTCAATTGTACGGCCGCCATTTTGAGTTTAAAAGCCGCCAAAATTTTTAGACCATTTCCACAAGTTGCATTCTCAATTGTACGGCCGCCATTTTGAGTTTAAAAGCCGCCAAAATTTTTAGACCATTTCCACAAGTTGCATTCTCCATTGTACGGCCGCCATTTTGAGTTTAAAAGCCGCCAAAATTTTTAGACCATTTCCACAAGTTGCATTCTCCATTGTACGGCCGCCATTTTGAGTTTAAAAGCCGCCAAAATTTTTAGACCATTTCCACAAGTTGCATTCTCAATTGTACGGCCGCCATTTTGAGTTTAAAAGCCGCCAAAATTTTTAGACCATTTCCACAAGTTGCATTCTCCATTGTACGGCCGCCATTTTGAGTTTAAAAGCCGCCAAAATTTTTAGACCATTTCCACAAGTTGCATTCTCAATTGTACGGCCGCCATTTTGAGTTTAAAAGCCGCCAAAATTTTTAGACCATTTCCACAAGTTGCATTCTCCATTGTACGGCCGCCATTTTGAGTTTAAAAGCCGCCAAAATTTTTAGACCATTTCCACAAGTTGCATTCTCCATTGTACGGCCGCCATTTTGAGTTTAAAAGCCGCCAAAATTTTTAGACCATTTCCACAAGTTGCATTCTCCATTGTACGGCCGCCATTTTGAGTTTAAAAGCCGCCAAAATTTTTAGACCATTTCCACAAGTTGCATTCTCAATTGTACGGCCGCCATTTTGAGTTTAAAAGCCGCCAAAATTTTTAGACCATTTCCACAAGTTGCATTCTCCATTGTACGGCCGCCATTTTGAGTTTAAAAGCCGCCAAAATTTTTAGACCATTTCCACAAGTTGCATTCTCCATTGTACGGCCGCCATTTTGAGTTTAAAAGCCGCCAAAATTTTTAGACCATTTCCACAAGTTGCATTCTCCATTGTACGGCCGCCATTTTGAGTTTAAAAGCCGCCAAAATTTTTAGACCATTTCCACAAGTTGCATTCTCCATTGTACGGCCGCCATTTTGAGTTTAAAAGCCGCCAAAATTTTTAGACCATTTCCACAAGTTGCATTCTCCATTGTACGGCCGCCATTTTGAGTTTAAAAGCCGCCAAAATTTTTAGACCATTTCCACAAGTTGCATTCTCCATTGTACGGCCGCCATTTTGAGTTTAAAAGCCGCCAAAATTTTTAGACCATTTCCACAAGTTGCATTCTCCATTGTACGGCCGCCATTTTGAGTTTAAAAGCCGCCAAAATTTTTAGACCATTTCCACAAGTTGCATTCTCCATTGTACGGCCGCCATTTTGAGTTTAAAAGCCGCCAAAATTTTTAGACCATTTCCACAAGTTGCATTCTCCATTGTACGGCCGCCATTTTGAGTTTAAAAGCCGCCAAAATTTTTAGACCATTTCCACAAGTTGCATTCTCCATTGTACGGCCGCCATTTTGAGTTTAAAAGCCGCCAAAATTTTTAGACCATTTCCACAAGTTGCATTCTCCATTGTACGGCCGCCATTTTGAGTTTAAAAGCCGCCAAAATTTTTAGACCATTTCCACAAGTTGCATTCTCCATTGTACGGCCGCCATTTTGAGTTTAAAAGCCGCCAAAATTTTTAGACCATTTCCACAAGTTGCATTCTCCATTGTACGGCCGCCATTTTGAGTTTAAAAGCCGCCAAAATTTTTAGACCATTTCCACAAGTTGCATTCTCAATTGTACGGCCGCCATTTTGAGTTTAAAAGCCGCCAAAATTTTTAGACCATTTCCACAAGTTGCATTCTCCATTGTACGGCCGCCATTTTGAGTTTAAAAGCCGCCAAAATTTTTAGACCATTTCCACAAGTTGCATTCTCCATTGTACGGCCGCCATTTTGAGTTTAAAAGCCGCCAAAATTTTTAGACCATTTCCACAAGTTGCATTCTCCATTGTACGGCCGCCATTTTGAGTTTAAAAGCCGCCAAAATTTTTAGACCATTTCCACAAGTTGCATTCTCCATTGTACGGCCGCCATTTTGAGTTTAAAAGCCGCCAAAATTTTTAGACCATTTCCACAAGTTGCATTCTCCATTGTACGGCCGCCATTTTGAGTTTAAAAGCCGCCAAAATTTTTAGACCATTTCCACAAGTTGCATTCTCCATTGTACGGCCGCCATTTTGAGTTTAAAAGCCGCCAAAATTTTTAGACCATTTCCACAAGTTGCATTCTCCATTGTACGGCCGCCATTTTGAGTTTAAAAGCCGCCAAAATTTTTAGACCATTTCCACAAGTTGCATTCTCCATTGTACGGCCGCCATTTTGAGTTTAAAAGCCGCCAAAATTTTTAGACCATTTCCACAAGTTGCATTCTCCATTGTACGGCCGCCATTTTGAGTTTAAAAGCCGCCAAAATTTTTAGACCATTTCCACAAGTTGCATTCTCCATTGTACGGCCGCCATTTTGAGTTTAAAAGCCGCCAAAATTTTTAGACCATTTCCACAAGTTGCATTCTCCATTGTACGGCCGCCATTTTGAGTTTAAAAGCCGCCAAAATTTTTAGACCATTTCCACAAGTTGCATTCTCCATTGTACGGCCGCCATTTTGAGTTTAAAAGCCGCCAAAATTTTTAGACCATTTCCACAAGTTGCATTCTCCATTGTACGGCCGCCATTTTGAGTTTAAAAGCCGCCAAAATTTTTAGACCATTTCCACAAGTTGCATTCTCCATTGTACGGCCGCCATTTTGAGTTTAAAAGCCGCCAAAATTTTTAGACCATTTCCACAAGTTGCATTCTCCATTGTACGGCCGCCATTTTGAGTTTAAAAGCCGCCAAAATTTTTAGACCATTTCCACAAGTTGCATTCTCCATTGTACGGCCGCCATTTTGAGTTTAAAAGCCGCCAAAATTTTTAGACCATTTCCACAAGTTGCATTCTCCATTGTACGGCCGCCATTTTGAGTTTAAAAGCCGCCAAAATTTTTAGACCATTTCCACAAGTTGCATTCTCCAATTGTACGGCCGCCATTTTGAGTTTAAAAGCCGCCAAAATTTTTAGACCATTTCCACAAGTTGCATTCTCCATTGTACGGCCGCCATTTTGAGTTTAAAAAGCCGCCAAAATTTTTAGACCATTTCCACAAGTTGCATTCTCCATTGTACGGCCGCCATTTTGAGTTTAAAAGCCGCCAAAATTTTTAGACCATTTCCACAAGTTGCATTCTCCATTGTACGGCCGCCATTTTGAGTTTAAAAGCCGCCAAAATTTTTAGACCATTTCCACAAGTTGCATTCTCCATTGTACGGCCGCCATTTTGAGTTTAAAAGCCGCCAAAATTTTTAGACCATTTCCACAAGTTGCATTCTCCATTGTACGGCCGCCATTTTGAGTTTAAAAGCCGCCAAAATTTTTAGACCATTTCCACAAGTTGCATTCTCCATTGTACGGCCGCCATTTTGAGTTTAAAAGCCGCCAAAATTTTTAGACCATTTCCACAAGTTGCATTCTCAATTACCCCATTTTGAGTTTAAAAGCGCCAAAATTTTTAGACCATTTCCACAAGTTGCATTCTCCATTGTACGGCCGCCATTTTGAGTTTAAAAGCCGCCAAAATTTTTAGACCATTTCCACAAGTTGCATTCTCCATTGTACGGCCGCCATTTTGAGGTTAAAAGCCGCCAAAATTTTTAGACCATTTCCACAAGTTGCATTCTCCATTGTACGGCCGCCATTTTGAGTTTAAAAGCCGCCAAAATTTTTAGACCATTTCCACAAGTTGCATTCTCCATTGTACGGCCGCCATTTTGAGTTTAAAAGCCGCCAAAATTTTTAGACCATTTCCACAAGTTGCATTCTCCATTGTACGGCCGCCATTTTGAGTTTAAAAGCCGCCAAAATTTTTAGACCATTTCCACAAGTTGCATTCTCCATTGTACGGCCGCCATTTTGAGTTTAAAAGCCGCCAAAATTTTTAGACCATTTCCACAAGTTGCATTCTCCATTGTACGGCCGCCATTTTGAGTTTAAAAGCCGCCAAAATTTTTAGACCATTTCCACAAGTTGCATTCTCCATTGTACGGCCGCCATTTTGAGTTTAAAAGCCGCCAAAATTTTTAGACCATTTCCACAAGTTGCATTCTCCATTGTACGGCCGCCATTTTGAGTTTAAAAGCCGCCAAAATTTTAAGACCATTTCCACAAGTTGCATTCTCCATTGTACGGCCGCCATTTTGAGTTTAAAAGCCGCCAAAATTTTTAGACCATTTCCACAAGTTGCATTCTCCATTGTACGGCCGCCATTTTGAGTTAAAAAGCCGCCAAAATTTTTAGACCATTTCCACAAGTTGCATTCTCCATTGTACGGCCGCCATTTTGAGTTTAAAAGCCGCCAAAATTTTTAGACCATTTCCACAAGTTGCATTCTCCATTGTACGGCCGCCATTTTGAGTTTAAAAGCCGCCAAAATTTTTAGACCATTTCACAAGTTGCATTCTCCATTGTACGGCCGCCATTTTGAGTTTAAAAAAAAAATTTTTAGACCATTTCCACAAGTTGCATTCTCCATTGTACGGCCGCCATTTTGAGTTTAAAAGCCGCCAAAATTTTTAGACCATTTCCACAAGTTGCATTTTCCATTGTACGGCCGCCATTTTGAGTTTAAAAGCCGCCAACATTTTTAGACCATTTCCACAAGTCGCATTCTTCATTGTACGGCCCCCATTTTGTGTCTAGAAGCCGCTAAAATTGTTAGACCATTTCCAAAGTGCATTCTCCATTGTACGTCCGCCATTTTGAGTTTAAAAGCCGCCAAAATTTTTAGACCATTTCCACAAGTTGCATTCTCAATTGTACGGCCGCCATTTTGAGTTTAAAAGCCGCCAAAATTTTTAGACCATTTCCACAAGTTGCATTCTCCATTGTACGGCCGCCATTTTGAGTTTAAAAGCCGCCAAAATTTTTAGACCATTTCCACAAGTTGCATTTTCCATTGTACGGCCGCCATTTTGAGTTTAAAAGCCGCCAAAATTCTTAGACCATTTCCACAAAATGCATTCTCCATTGTACGGCCGCCATTTTGAGTTTAAAAGCCGCCAAAATTTTTAGACCATTTCCACAAGTTGCATTCTCCATTGTACGGCCGCCATTTTGAGTTTAAAAGCCGCCAAAATTTTTAGACCATTTCCACAAGTTGCATTCTCCATTTTTACCAAAATTTTAGACCATTTCCACAAGTTGAATTCTCCATTGTACGGCCGCCATTTTGAGTTTAAAAAGCTGCCAAAATTTTTAGACCATTTCCACAAGTTGCATTCTCCATTGTTAGGCCGCCATTTTGAGTTTAAAAGCCGCCAAAATTTTTAGACCATTTCCACAAGTTGAATTCTCCATTGTACGGCCGCCATTTTGAGTTTAAAAGCCGCCAAAATTTTTAGACCATTTCCACAAGTTGCATATTCCTATTTTGTACGGCCGCCATTTTGAGTTTAAAAGCCGCCAAAATTTTTAGACCATTTCCACAAGTTGAATTCTCCATTGTACGGCCGCCATTTTGAGTTTAAAAGCCGCCAAATTTTTTAGACCATTTCCACAAGTTGCATTCTCCATTGTACGGCCGCCATTTTGAGTTTAAAAGCCTCCAAAATTTTTAGACCATTTCCACAAGTTGCATTCTCCATTGTACGGCCGCCATTTTGAGTTTAAGGAAGCCCAAAATTTTTAGACCATTTCCACAAGTTGCATTCTCCATTATACAGCCGCCATTTTGAGTTTAAAAGCCGCCAAAATTTTTTAGACCATTTCCACAAGTTGAATTCTCCATTGTACGGCCCCATTTTGAGTTTAAAAGCCGCCAAAATTTTTAGACCATTTCCACAAGTTGAATTCTCCTTTGTACGTCCGCCATTTTGAGCTTAAATTTGCCAAAATTTTTAGACCATTTCTCCATTGTACGGCTGCCATTTTGAGTTTAAAAGCCCCAAAATTTTTAGACCATTGTACGGCCGCCATTTTGAGTTTAAAAGCCGCCAAAATTTTTAGACCATTTCCACAAGTTGAATTCTCCATTGTACGGCCGCCATTTTGAGTGAAAAAGCCGCCAAAATTTTTAGACCATTTCCACAAGTTGAATTCTGCATTGTACGGCCGCCATTTTGAGTTAAAAAGCGTCCAAATTTTAGTTTAAAAGCCGCCAACATTTTTAGACCATTTCCACAAGTTGAATTCTCCTTTGTACGTCCGCCATTTTGAGCTTAAATCCGACAAAATTTTTAGACCATTTCCACAAGTTCAATTCTCCATTGTACAGCCGCCATTTTGAGTGAAAAAGCCGCCAAAATTTTTAAACCATTTCCACAAGTTTGAATTCTGCATTGTACGGCCGCCATTTTGAGTTAAAAAGCGTCCAAATTTTAGTTTAAAAGCCGCTAAAATTTTAAGACCCTTTCTCCATTGTACGCCTGCCATTTTGAGTTTAAAAGCTGCCAAAATTTTTAGACCATTTCCACAAGTTGAATTCTGCATTGTACGGCCGCCTTTTTGAGTTAAAAAGCCGCCAAATTTTTTAGACCATTTCCACAAGTTGTTTCCTATTTTGTACGGCCGCCATTTTAAGTTGAAAAGCCGCCAAAATTTTTAGACCATTTCCACAAGTTGAATTCTCTATTGTACAGCCGCCATTTTGAGTTAAAAAGCCTCCAAATTTTTTAGATCATTTCCATAAGTTGCATTCTCCATTATACGGCCGCCATTTTGAGTTTAAAAGCCGCCAAAATTTTTAGATCATTTCCATAAGTTGCATTCTCCATTATACGGCCACCATTTTGAGTTTAAAGGAATCCAAAATTTTTAGACCATTTACACAAGTTCCATTCTCCAATTTACAGCCGCCCTTTGTAATGGTTGCGTGTAAATTTAAATACTAATTATCCGACGCACATTTGAGTTTATCGCAAACTATCGAGTGCGATCAAAAATATGTGGCGAATTCATAACCGTTTATAGTAATAATGCATCTCTGCAGAAGCTTTGCAGCGTAACCGAAGCTAACTTCATAAAGGGAAGGCTTTGAGAATAGAAGGGAAAGGGTATATAAGAACCTTCCACCCACACTTCCACCTCTTTTCATTATTCTGGCTTAACGACGAATTGCTTTCGTTTTTCGAAGAATAAAGTGAACAGTTAAAATTTGTTTTGTGAAATTCACCAAATAAATAAATTCACTCGGGTTAAATAAAATATTCGTAAGCCCAGCAACAAGCCAAAAAGTAAAAGGCAGCTAGAATAATTAAATTTTTTGGATACCAATCTCAACATAGAGGCGTAAGCCTACCCTAAAGACCTAATGGTGAACCCTAGAACCATAGGTTATTCAGCCTCTACATTATATTCATTTCACAAGGTATGTCGACTAGAAAATTTTTTTTTACATTCGTCTAAAATCACACTATTTGATCTAGGAAAAATTTACGTAAATTTTGGCATAATCCGTCATAGGCCTATCACCAACACCACATGGCCAAGGCGACAATTCAACCAAACTCTACAGAAGGAGAAAATTAATTCGCTCGTGTTAAACATCAGTCAACAGCCAGTTTGAATGTTAGCTGTCACAAGGCGAAAAGTTGTGTGTAAAAGGAGAGAAAATTATAAAGTGGTCATAATTTTGTTTTTAAATGAACATACTCAGTTACAAAAATTGTTGGAAAAAAAAAATATTAATTTTAGTTGTCGGGGTTGTAAACGAAAAAAAAATTGTAATGGCAGAAGAAACGAAAATTTTTATCGAAGTTAAAAGTGTCAATTCTATAACGGAAAGAAAGATACCCTTTTTCAGCGCAACTATGTTAGAGTCAATTTTTTTATTGTGAGTTTGTGTGTCGGTATTAAGCATTTAAAACACTAATAGAATCGTATAATTCGGTAAAACCAAACCATAAAAAGTATATTTAAAAACATCAAAAACCAACACATGATCCAGCTGCTGAAGGCCTTCATCGGTGGACTTTCCAAAATGTAAGTGTATTCTTTTTATCACTTTTACCTTTTTTACCGCTAGAGCGCATAACATATGGTGATTAAGATTAAAGTGCAAAAGAAAAAAAGGTTTGACGACCACATATACCTATGTTATGCTGCTCACTCGCTTTTATTGTTTTCTTTTATTTGTTTTATGCATTCTAAATTTTATTTACCTTTATCACACATACAAACTACACTTACGAATGATCATGAAATTTTTGAATTAATTAAATTAAAATTATTAAAAGATATAAGTGCTATCAATAATTCGGTGTCGCAAATAATTTTTTTTGAATAACAATAGTAACAATAGTTAATAATGAAGCGTAGATTTAAGTAAAGTAGTGGGAGAATTTATATACGGTGAAGAGATGTGGAGGTCCCTTGAATAAAACTTGCAGTTCAAAAGAAAAAAAAAAGAAAAGAAAAAAAAGAAAGAAAAGAAACAAAGGAAGGCCGAATTTAAATGACCCGCGAATGCACTGCTTGATTGCAGAAAGAAAGTTCACCACAGGGGTACATTTCTTTTTCCCATTATGGCAATAGCGGATAATGTCACTTTGACAATTGACTTCGGGTCTAAACGAAGATCAAAGCTAGGCCTAGAGCATAGGCGAACTGTCTTGATAAATTCTTTTCAAATTGGCAACCGAGCGAAACAGTCCTTTTGCAGGAAGTGATAAAATTAATATTTAATTTTTTTGTGTGGTTAAAGTAACACAAGTAAATTTTTAATCCGAATAAATACAAGCCATCCTTCATGGTTTTGAATCGGTGATAAAAAAGAAACCAATTATGTTGGTGTTCTCTATTTCAAGATATACTTCTTGAGTAAGTGTTTATAATTTTTTTTTTAATTGAATAAAATTTGGTAATTTTGCAAATAAAATTTTTGCACGCAGATTTGCTAAGTCTCGGTATGTTCGTTCATAATGCCAAAATAAGGAAATTAAAATGTATTGCTTTGATTAAGCAGAAGGTAATTATACAGCTCTAGAAAAAAAAAAAAAAAACGCATTAACGACATTCATATATGTATATGGTTTTTTTTTTGTTAGACAAAAATAAAGCCCAAGTTTTGGTATTGATGATTTCCAAAGCCGGAATTCCGAGATATTGATGTTGGATAGTGCAAGCAGCGAAGAAGTTATTCACCAAAGGGGACGAAGCAATTACATGGGCGACCAACTGATCAGTCAAATTTCGTTACGACGCCGGCAAGTGCTAGGGCAAGCGTGAGAAGGAAAAACGGCAAAAATACGTAGTCAAAAAAAAAAAGAAAATAAGAATTAAAAACGTATAAAAAAAATTGCAAGAAAAAAAAAGGAACAGAAAACAACACATGTGAAAAAAAAAACGGTCTAAACAGGGTGAAAAGAATGTAAAAAGGCCAGATGAAGAATGGTAAAAACGAGTGAAAACGAAAAGTGTTAACTTTTTTTTTGTTTAAATCTAGGTAATGTTATATAATCGAAAGTTAGAACAAGTGCATGAGAGGTTCAAGTAATAATTGGTAATAAGAAAGAGAAAACAGTGGGAGTGAAGCAGGTGAAAAAAAAGGCGAACAAATTTGCAAAGAAGAAAACGCAAAGCAAAATTTTGAGCCACATTGTGCAAAAACAATTTTTTTGTCACGTCGCGTGGTAACATACACTGAAAATGAGAAAAAAAAAGTTAAGACATAAATAAATCAAAAAAATTAAGCAGAATAAAAGCAAAAGAATAAAATATAATGAAAAATTGAAAGGTCAAAAAAAAAAAATCTATAACAAAAAAAAAAATGAAGAAAGTGAAAACATAGAAGAAAAGAAAAAAAATTAAAATAAGAGCAAGCATGAGCAATTGCTTTACAAGACTTGGTAACAAAATCAAAAACAAAAGAAAATGTGAACATAACTAAATAAGTAACAAAAAAAAAAAAAAAAATTTTTTTAAATTAAATCTATAGCCTCTACAGCAATTCCTCGAAGGCCTTCGTCGGACGCTACAAGGGTGAGTTTTTCTACTAAATTTTTTTTGTTACCAAATTTGTATATTAAGCGAAGTCGGAGAGATTAAGCAAGTGTATTCAATGCAAAGACAAGAGCGAAAACAATTGTCGTTGCTTACCTCCCCTCCGTTTGCCCCAATATATATTTTATATACTTCTAATGTTGTTTCAAATAAAATCATGCGTAAAGAAAAGAAATAAGAATGAACTGAAAAAGTGAAAAGAATCAAAAAAAATAGGAAAGAGTGAATAGATATGCATAATTTTTTTTGTTTGAAGACGTTTTGCATATGTGACGACGCATATGGCGTGACGTTTTGCTTTTGCACAGTGGGTCAAAGTTTGAAAGAAATGTTCATAAAATTATGCCGAGTTTTTAGAATATTTTTTTTTGATTTTTGGATTTATTAATCTTTGTATATGAATCGTTATGCGGTAAAGTTTCGAGCTATATAATTTTTTTTGGAATTACAAATTAATCTGTTGATCATATATGAAATTGTAAATTTTCTTATATATTGTAGAATGGTTTTTGGGTTTTTTTTTTATGAGTTAACTTTGTTCTCAGAGATACTACTGAATGAAATATTAGACTTTAAGAAATGAATGATTGTGGAAAATTTAATTTAAGTGAATAATAATGATATTTATAATGAGGTAATTTTCTGAATTTTCTTTTTGGGCAATCTAATGTGAATAAGGACGTTTGTTTTGGGATTTTCCACTAGCGCTGAAAGGAAAATCATGGTAGGGTGGGTAGAGAGCGCGGCTGTAAATACACCTATGCAGCCAACACTAGGACTATTTTCTTCTATTCTTTTCTCTCTCTTCTATTTTGAGTTTCAGCACAGGGACTTTATTTAAAGTTGCTGACGTGTGAGTGGGTGAAACACATTCATCAAAGAACCACCCCAGCCGATTGTCATGCTAGCCGCATTAAGAGTCCCGCAGATGAATCGTGTTAACACCAAGATAGGCCTCACACAATGACGTATAGTTGCCGATTGCAATGGTTGGTAAGCCTTAGTGGTTCCGTATTTATGGATATTTGGTTGCCCATCAACAGCATTGAGGCTTTGTATGTTACAGTAATTTTTGGCGCCCAAACGTGGGGCTTATTCTAATTAGATAATTATCTCGTTAAGGTTTTTTTTTATGTAGATAATTCATTTGGTTGATTGACCCCTTTTCTTCTTTTAATTTCTTTGTGCATTCTAATCTTTTATTCTATACTATCAACAATTTAAAGTCGTGAAAGTAAATATCATTGGAATTACCGTCTCCGGCAATGCCCAGAGATCTGGTCCGGATATTCAAATAGCTTACAAATTGTTTCAGATATTTTAAAGCTAACTGCCAACATGAACCCAAGTCAAACAATAACAGTCAAAACAGCAGAAACTACTAACTTTTGGCAAGTGACTGAGAGCTAGACTCTGGTTTGAAAAGTGTTGAGTAAACGAAGGTGTGGTGGTAGTCTAGACTCTGTATCTCTTTCTTTTCTATAGGATGCGTATCCCCTGGAATTATGATTGTGACACATGGCTGAAACATCATCCAAGGATAATGCAACCGCTAGAATTATCGTAGAGAGGGCATATACAAGTCAGTCCAGTTTTGTTATCCCTTATAGTATAGCCCATAGCAGCTGAATTGTGAGTGGTCAGGACATTGGTGAGAACATTAGTGGTTTAATCAGCCAACCCCAGATCATAATTGGCATAGCAAGAGACTATAATATAACAGGTAACGAATCCCTTTTTAAATTCATTTATGTAGGTGCAACTCAAAAAAGAAAGGGAGCTGATTTTTTTTTGAGACTGGAACTGTGGGATTTAGAGGCAAGAGACCCTAACCCAACCGCTTGAAAGAAAGAGACCACCAATATATGAGTGTACCTATGTAAAAATCGATTTCCTGTTACTAAGCAACAAAAAAAAAAAAAAAATGAAAATATAGTAACAGAACGCAGATTTCAAGAGTAGTCCCTAGTGATAGAGTAAATTATTACTCCCGAATTCACTTAGAGTAACCCGAAAAGAAAAATTATTTATAAATTGATTTCAAAAAAAAAAAAAAAAAAAAAAAGGAATTTTCATAACATTTGGTTGATTTGAAAACGCTATCAAATATTTAAAATGCCATTAACACATAGTGATAAAGATTGCGAGGAGGCACCACGATCATCCTCATCACAAGTGTGTAGCATTTGTTCACAATTTATCTCAGACTTACACGAGAGGGCAACAACCAAGTGTATGCACTCATTCCATAGAAATTGTATAATTACTTATGTTTCGACAAATCAAGAATGTCCGGTATGCAAGTCTTTATGCCACCTTAGAGATGTACAAGTTAGAACTGAGTTATCAACCAGTCAAAAACAAGGAGCAGTTGCTAAAGTTCATAACACACGACAGCAGGCGCAAGCACACCTTTTATCTGGTCCAGAACAGTCAGCAATACCTGATGACACTAGTCCGCAAAATACAGTGATGAACTCATCAGAAGAGGTAGTAACTCTACGAACAGCGAAACGACAAGGAAGACCACCTAAGCGAAGAGTACAACGTGCTCAACTAGAGAATGTTGAGAGACATCAGGCAAGAGTCAACGCAGCAGCTAGTACATCGGCACCAGCGATAGACTACGAAAGATTGTTTGAAAGAATAGAGAATCTTATAAATCAGAAGTTTGAGAGTTTGCAAACAAATGAAGCAGCAACCAGCATGCAAGAGTTAAATACGCAGGCGAGAGCACAATCTTCACCCAGAAATTCAGCGATTTCTACATCAAGTTTCAGGAGCGAAAAGGTTACACAGATTATCCAGAGTTGGGGTATAAAGTTCGACGGATCACAGAAAGGCAGTACCGTTCAAGAATTCTTGTACAGAGTGCGTGCATTAACTATGGATAGTTTAGATGGAGACTTTTCAGTAGTCTGTAAGAATCTACATATTCTCCTAACTGGAAAAGCTCGAGATTGGTACTGGAGATACCGTAAAGAAATTACTCAAGTCGAATGGACAGATTTTTGTGACAAACTCAAAAGACAATATCGTGATAATAAGGATGATGATTTAATTTTCGAAGAAATAAGAAGCAGGAAACAAAGGATTGGAGAATCCTTTGATAATTTTTATGAAGATGTAATATCCATTGTTAGCAGGCTTTCGGTTCCATTAGAAGAGGATAGACTAGTGCAGCAGTTGCAGCGTAACCTCATACCGGAAGTGCGTGAAGCATTGTTATATATATCGGTTGTTTCGGTGTCACATCTACGACAGCTAGTTCAAAGAAGAGAAAATTTATTAGGAGAGACACTAATCAAGCGCCCGATTAAGAGTGTAAATTTTTCTAAACCTGTTCACAAAACCGTAGCTGCAGTACTAGAGACCGCAGAACATTCAGAAGACGAGTTGTCGGTGAAAGAGTTAGATGCAGTTCAGCGAGTGGCGAATTCGTTAGTTTGTTGGAATTGTGACGTAGAAGGACATCGCTGGGACATGTGCCTAGAAGATCGGATTATCTTTTGTTACGGCTGCGGAACAAAAGGAGTATACAAGCCGCAGTGCATAAAATGTTCAAATCGGACGGAAAACTATCGGAAGGGACCACCGTATGGCAACAAGCGGGCGGACCCTTAGTAACTGTTGCTCAAAAAAGATTAAATCCTAATTTCATTGAAAAAGAAAAGCAAGAAAAGATTTCAGATTTACAAAAAAATAGAAAGAATATTAAGTTACACCCAATAAAACCATATCACATACGTTTAAAAGAATATACAAAAGCCCGCGAAAGAATATTTTCCGATGGTAGTAATGTCGCATGCGTCAGGAGAGCACCAAAACGCTCGACCTTGCGTATGCGTAACTTTTGGAAAGCGGTACGGAATAACAAAAGAAGGTTAATTTGTTCGGTAATCAATGAAGCCGTAGATGGCCGATTTTATGCTTCAATTTCATTTTTACAATTCTTCGAATTAGGCTTATTAGACACAGGGGCAAATATTAGTTGCATTGGAGCAGACCTGGCTAAATTAGACTGGTCGAACAATTCAAAATTTCGCAAAATTAATTCGTCAGTAAAAACGGCTGATGGACAGCCACAAACAGTTATTGGATCCATAAAACTGAACGTAAAATATAGGGAACAGATGAAGGACATTAATTTCTTTATAATCCCTTCGATTAAGCATAGGGTAGTATTAGGAACGGATTTTTGGAAAGCTTTCAAGTTGGCCCCGGGTGTAATTTCCTCGATTGAAACTTCAAATAGCAACGTGCCTAGATTACCAGAGAAAGACGGTGAGGAAAAGTTTCCGCTGACAGCAGAAGAAGAAAAACGTTTAGGCGGAATCATAAGTTTATTTCCAGACTTTGAAAGGCAAGGCCTCGGAAGAACAAAGCTTCTGCAACATCATATAGAAGTAGGCAATGCCACCCCAATTAAACAGCGATTTTATCCAGTTTCACCGGCGGTTGAAAAGGTTATGTTTCAGGAGATCGATAGAATGTTAGAGCTAGGAGTTATTGAGAAGTCGAATAGTCCTTGGAGTTCGCCCATGCGTTTGGTGATTAAACCCGGAAAAGTTCGTTTATGCTTAGATGCACGACGCATTAACGAGGTTACCAAAAAAGACGCATACCCACTGCCCAGCATCAACGGAATTTTTGCAAGACTACCAAAAGCTAACATCATCTCGAAGATAGATTTGAAGGATGCTTTTTGGCAAATAGGTTTGAGTGACGAATCAAAAGCAATCACAGCATTTACAGTACCAGGTCGTCCATTGTATCATTTTGTGGTCATGCCATTTGGTTTGTGTAATGCCGCGCAAACAATGTGTAGACTAATGGATGAAATAATACCGCCCGAATTAAAATATTGTACATTTGGATACTTAGACGATTTATGTGTAGTATCAGAAAGCTTTGAGGAACATCTATGTGTTTTAACCAAGCTAGCTGAGCAATTTCGAATAGCGAACGTAACTTTAAATGTGGCAAAGAGCAAATTTTGTGTCACAAAAGTTGCATTTTTAGGATATATAGTTGGCAATGGAGGAATTTCAACTGACTCATCAAAAACAGACGCGATTCAGTCATGGCCAATTCCGAAAACAGTTAAACAAGTAAGAGCGTTTATGGGAGTAGTCGGATGGTATAGACGATTTATACCTAACTTCTCAGATATTAGTTTTCCAATCACCGAGCTTCTGTCGTCGAAAAAGAAATTTGTCTGGAACGAGCAAGCTCAGGAATCCTTTGAAAAGCTTAAATCTGCATTGACTTCAGCTCCAGTGTTGCAGAACCCGAACTTCGAACGGAAGTTCTATGTGCATTGCGATGCGAGTGATGTCGGCATAGGCGCTACGTTAGTTCAAATATCAGATGAAGGAGAAGAAAAACCAATTGTATTTATGTCCAAGAAACTGAATTCAGCTCAACGAAACTATAGTGTAACTGAGCGGGAATGTTTAGCAGCACTAGAAGCAATCGATAGGTTTAGATGCTATATTGAGATGCAGGAATTTGAATTGATTACTGATCATGCGAGCCTTTTATGGCTAATGAAGCAACCTAATTTGAAGGGACGGTTGGCTAGATGGGCCATGAAATTGCAAAGTTACAAGTTCACGATAAGCCATAGAAGAGGTAGGGACAATGTCGTGCCTGATGCGCTTTCGAGAATGTTTTCAGATGAGATAAGCGCATTAGAAGAAGTTTATCCTGGTGTTGATTTAAATTCCACGTGTTTTAGTGATAGTGAATATCAGAATTTGAAAAAAAGTTTTTAGATAGTCTTGGAGAGTATCCAGATATACGAGTAGAAGATGGTTTTGTCTATATACGAACTGAACATGATGATGGAAATTTAGAAAATCAAGAATCGAGATGGAAACTGTGGATTCCATCTGGTTTGACGACTGAAGTCATATCCAGTGCTCATAATAGTGTTATATCAGCACATGGAGGAATGGCTAAGACCCTAGAATTAATAAGGAGATTTTTTTATTGGCCAGGCATGGTGTCACAAGTGAGAGATTATGTACGTAACTGTGATATTTGCAAGTCTACCAAAGCCCCGAATTACATTTTAAAACCGCCGTTGGGAAAGCCAGCAGTTTCAATGCGTCCTTTCCAAAGGTTATACATAGACCTGCTCGGTCCATATCCACGCAGTAAGCGAGGCCATATTGGGTTGGTAATAGTTTTGGATCACTTTTCCAAATTTCATTGGCTGTGTCCGTTGAAGAAATTGACATCTCGTTTAATACAGGAGTTTCTTCAGGACCACATTTTCTTTATGTTTGGTATTCCGGAAATCCTAGTGAGCGATAACGGAGCACAATTCAAAGCGGTCGAATTTAACGCGTGGCTAACGAAGCTTGGTATTAAGCATGTATATACAGCGTTGTATTCACCTCAAGCCAACGCCGCAGAACGGGTGAATCGATCAATCATAGCAGCGATTAGAGCTTATCTTAACAATGATCATAGAGAGTGGGATGAACATATTCCAGCAATTAGTTGTGCTCTGCGGAATGGTCATCATGCGAGCGTTAATTGTTCTCCATATCATGCAGTTTTCGGCTTTGATATGATCACACATGGGTCTCATTATAGTCTACTAAGTAAGTTCAATTTATTAGATGAATCACTTAATCCCCTTAGGAAAGACGATCAATTGCAGTTGCTGAGAAAAGGAATAAAACAGCAAATTGCATCAGCAGCAGATAAAAACGCCAAGCAGTATAACTTGCGCACTAGGCAAATTCATTTTAGGATAGGCCAAGAAGTATTCAGAAGAAACTTCAGCCAGAGTAATTTTCAGAAAAATATGAATGCGAAATTCAATCCGCAATGGGTGAAATCTAGAGTCAGGGAATGTTTAGGGAATTGTTATTATGTTTTAGAAGACCTTCAAGGGAAATTGCAAGGAACATATCATGGCAAGGACATTAAACAATGAGGGTTTTCAGACTAATTCCCCGAGAAAACTCTAGAATTCGTCTGTGGTTGTGGAGGTCCCTTGAATAAAACTTGCAGTTCAAAAGAAAAAAAAAAAGAAAAGAAAAAAAAAGGAAGAAAAGAAACAAAGGAAGGCCGAATTTAAATGACCCGCGAATGCACTGCTTGATTGCAGAAAGAAAGTTCACCACAGGGGTACATTTCTTTTTCCCATTATGGCAATAGCGGATAATGTCACTTTGACAATTGACTTCGGGTCTAAACGAAGATCAAAGCTAGGCCTAGAGCATAGGCGAACTGTCTTGATAAATTCTTTTCAAATTGGCAACCGAGCGAAACAGTCCTTTTGCAGGAAGTGATAAAATTAATATTTAATTTTTTTGTGTGGTTAAAGTAACACAAGTAAATTTTTAATCCGAATAAATACAAGCCATCCTTCATGGTTTTGAATCGGTGATAAAAAAGAAACCAATTATGTTGGTGTTCTCTATTTCAAGATATACTTCTTGAGTAAGTGTTTATAATTTTTTTTTAATTGAATAAAATTTGGTAATTTTGCAAATAAAATTTTTGCACGCAGATTTGCTAAGTCTCGGTATGTTCGTTCATAATGCCAAAATAAGGAAATTAAAATGTATAGCTTTGATTAAGAAAAAAAACGCATTAACGACATTCATATATGTATATGGTTTTTTTTTGTTAGACAAAAATAAAGCCCAAGTTTTGGTATTGATGATTTCCAAAGCCGGAATTCCGAGATATTGATGTTGGATAGTGCAAGCAGCGAAGAAGTTATTCACCAAAGGGGACGAAGCAATTACATGGGCGACCAACTGATCAGTCAAATTTCGTTACGACGCCGGCAAGTGCTAGGGCAAGCGTGAGAAGGAAAAACGGCAAAAATACGTAGTCAAAAAAAAAGAAAATAAGAATTAAAAACGTATAAAAAAAATTGCAAGAAAAAAAAAAGGAACAGAAAACAACACATGTGAAAAAAAAACGGTCTAAACAGGGTGAAAAGAATGTAAAAAGGCCAGATGAAGAATGGTAAAAAAAAAAACGAGTGAAAACGAAAAGTGTTAACTTTTTTTTTGTTTAAATCTAGGTAATGTTATATAATCGAAAGTTAGAACAAGTGCATGAGAGGTTCAAGTAATAATTGGTAATAAGAAAGAGAAAACAGTGGGAGTGAAGCAGGTGAAAAAAAAGGGCGAACAAATTTGCAAAGAAGAAAACGCAAAGCAAAATTTTGAGCCACATTGTGCAAAAACAATTTTTTTTTGTCACGTCGCGAGGTAACATACACTGAAAATGAGAAAAAAAAAGTTAAGACATAAATAAATCAAAAAAATTAAGCAGAATAAAAGCAAAAGAATAAAATATAATGAAAAATTGAAAGGTCAAAAAAAAAAATCTATAACAAAAAAAAAATGAAGAAAGTGAAAACATAGAAGAAAAGAAAAAAAATTAAAATAAGAGCAAGCATGAGCAATTGCTTTACAAGACTTGGTAACAAAATCAAAAACAAAAGAAAATGTGAACATAACTAAATAAGTAACAAAAAAAAAAAAAAAATTTTTTAAATTAAATCTATAGCCTCTACAGCAATTCCTCGAAGGCCTTCGTCGGACGCTACAAGGGTGAGTTTTTCTACTAAATTTTTTTTGTTACCAAATTTGTATATTAAGCGAAGTCGGAGAGATTAAGCAAGTGTATTCAATGCAAAGACAAGAGCGAAAACAATTGTCGTTGCTTACCTCCCCTCCGTTTGCCCCAATATATATTTTATATACTTCTAATGTTGTTTCAAATAAAATCATGCGTAAAGAAAAGAAATAAGAATGAACTGAAAAAGTGAAAAGAATCAAAAAAAATAGGAAAGAGTGAATAGATATGCATAATTTTTTTTGTTTGAAGACGTTTTGCATATGTGACGACGCATATGGCGTGACGTTTTGCTTTTGCACAGTGGGTCAAAGTTTGAAAGAAATGTTCATAAAATTATGCCGAGTTTTTAGAATATTTTTTTTGATTTTTGGATTTATTAATCTTTGTATATGAATCGTTATGCGGTAAAGTTTCGAGCTATATAATTTTTTGGAATTACAAATTAATCTGTTGATCATATATGAAATTGTAAATTTTCTTATATATTGTAGAATGGTTTTTGAGTTTTTTTTTATGAGTTAACTTTGTTCTCAGAGATACTACTGAATGAAATATTAGACTTTAAGAAATGAATGATTGTGGAAAATTTAATTTAAGTGAATAATAATGATATTTATAATGAGGTAATTTTCTGAATTTTCTTTTTGGGCAATCTAATGTGAATAAGGACGTTTGTTTTGGGATTTTCCACTAGCGCTGAAAGGAAAATCATGGTAGGGTGGGTAGAGAGCGCGGCTGTAAATACACCTATGCAGCCAACACTAGGACTATTTTCTTCTATTCTTTTCTCTCTTTTTTCTATTTTGAGTTTCAGCACAGGGACTTTATTTAAAGTTGCTGACGTGTGAGTGGGTGAAACACATTCATCAAAGAACCACCCCAGCCGATTGTCATGCTAGCCGCATTAAGAGTCCCGCAGATGAATCGTGTTAACACCAAGATAGGCCTCACACAATGACGTATAGTTGCCGATTGCAATGGTTGGTAAGCCTTAGTGGTTCCGTATTTATGGATATTTGGTTGCCCATCAACAGCATTGAGGCTTTGTACGTTACAGAGAAAAAATGCCCTTGGCGAATGAAATTGTTTTTGAAGAATAAGCAAATAAGAAAAATGTATTTTGAATAGAAGTCTAAGTTCCCACAACATGATTATATAAAACCGATGAAATAGAATGTGCATTTGGGGTCCTTTAACATATCCAAATTTTTGTCTTTTGTTATTGGCCATGGACGGGAGGGTATAGATGCATAATGGCAGCCAACATCTAAGCCATACTAGAGCTAGACATCATATATTGGGAGGAGTCCGCGTTAGATAGCTAGTTGATTAACTTAGTGGTATTTTTTTTGTCCTGTTATTTGCGACAATAAAAAGCCAAACGTTCGTTTTTTTTTTTGAGAATGCAATTCTCTCTTTTAGCTTCATTAGGGACTCTATAATAAATTATATGTAGCGAGATGTTTCGAAAACTGCAGCAACAACCCATCCCACCCGGAAGAGCTACGGTTACAAATTAGGGTCCCGATCCGCTGTAAGATCTTAATATCATGGTGTGAGTTTTTTTTTTTGAGAGCCAACACTACCCTGCTACAGTACATAATTTTGGCGCCCAACACGTGGGACACACAGGTCAAGTTCAACGTTTATATTAGGTATAAATCGAAAAGATTAAATGTAAGGATTTGGTCTTGAGTGGCTCATGATAATGTGACTCGTCAAAGGGAAGTTTTTTTATTAATTTATTTGCACAGTGTATGGAATTTGAGCTAGTTAGCAGAAGCTGATAGTTGTCAACCAACACTTTAGTAAAAATATTTAATTAAAGAACTCAAGAACCAAAAAAATATATATAGAGCATTTTTTTTAATTCGCTCAGGTTTAAAGCCTAGACGGATCACAATTTGCTCGTTTTGCCTTCAGAGTGAATTTAATTTTTTTTAATTAGAAGACGTAGTAGTCGCGATTTGATTTATATACACATTCGGAATTCGAGTGATTGCGCATGTGATTACCATCGACCAATGTTACCGGTATAAACTAAAGTCAAAAGTTACTTTCGTTTCGCATAAGAAAAATTTTAAATTGCACTTACCCTGATTAAAAAAATTGTTAGTTAAAGATAATGTTTGAAAGGATACATACATGCACAATCTTTTGGAATCTCAAGGTAATGCCTAAGCGTACACTTGTCCAAAGATGAGCATAGTTATTAGAAGACATTTCTTCACACTTTTGAAATCAGAGAACTAGATTCAATAGATAATATATTTAAACTCCATCTATGAAAACGATAAAAAGCTCTAGAAAAAAATTATAATCTATTTCACATATTATATTTTCTTGTTCTGTGGGAAAAATTAAAAAACAAAAAAAAAAATGCCTTTACAACACAGTACAGAAGAAGTAAATAATCCCGCAAATTCTGGGGAAAATATTTGCCTGGTCTGTAGCGAAACTCAAACACAAACGCAGATCAGAGTTATTACTATTTGCAAGCATTCATTTCACAAAGCTTGTATCCTAAATTATATAAAAGAAAAAGAAGAATGTCCAGCGTGTTTTACTAAAGTGCAGGAGAAGGACTTAAAGGTAATTAAAATAAACCAGCAAGGAAAAAAAGTTAGAACTGTCACCAGATCCTTTGCACGTAGCGTAAATGAAGACCCAAGAACAGAAGAGCTCATAAACGTAAACGTTATTGAAGCATAAATACACAACACAAGTCAATCCGGCTTATTACCATTAGATGCAGGGAATAGTACGCAACATGGAGAAGTTCCGCAATCAATACCCAGACCAATTCGTCAAAGAGGTAGACCAAGTCGTCGAAGGAACACACGACGTCCCGTTAATCAGCCTTTACGGAACGAAATTAATCGAGCGGAAATGGAATCTCTTATTCAGCAGACAGTAGAACGGGTTATTACTTCAATAAGTAGCAACGCGCAACAAAACAGTCATATTCGACAAAACAGATCGCATAGTAGCAGCAGAAGAACTCATTATCAATTAATAGGCACAAATAAAGAGGCTGAGGTGATTCAGAAGTGGGGGATCCATTTTGATGGATCTTCTAACGGGTTACCCGTGGAAGAATTTCTATATAGAGCAAAAACGTTGACTCGAGAACATTTAGGAGGAGATTTTGAAGCTTTATGTCGGAATATACACATTGTTTTGATTGGCAAAGCTAAAGATTGGTACTGGCGATACCATAAGGGAATTGAGCATCTTACCTGGTCAGAGTTTTGTTTAGCGATACGCCATCAATATAAAGACAGTCGGTCCAATTATGAAATAAGGGAACAAATAAGAGCTCGCAAACAGAAACCTGGAGAAACTTTCGAAGGTTTTTACGAAGCAATATGTCAATTAATGGATCGATTGCCTACAAGATTAGAAGAAGACGAATTAGTAGAAATTGTACAAGGTAATTTATTAGCTGATCTAAAGGATCGACTACTTTTCGAGGAAATACGGTCAATCAGTCACCTACGTCATCTGGTACAAAAGAGAGAGAATTTTCTTAAAGAATCGAGTCGTATCAAGTTTTCAAATACACGAGGAAAAGAGATAGGATCACACAGAGTATATGCATTAGAGGAAGTAGAAGAAGAAGCAAGCACAATGGAAGGTCATGCTCAAGTAGCAGGTCTGCAGAAAAACACTGAGAAGTTATCTTGTTGTAACTGTTGTACTCAAGGCCATAAGTGGGAAGATTGTTTAGAAGAGAGAAGAATATTTTGTTACGGGTGCGGTACGCCTAACATTTATAAGCCCAATTGTGTGAACTGCAAGAAGCGTTCGGAAAACCGGCAAGGAGGGGCATCCCAGTCAGTGAGGCTGTCCCACAACCAATAGAAACCAAAAAACCAAGCCTATCCGATTATTTAAATCAATCTAAAACAGATAGTCAAATAGAGAATAGCTCACATGTTAATCATAACCATAGGTTTTTGCCTTATCACGAAAAATGGAAAAACTATCTAGAAATTAAGAACAGAATTTTTGAAGCACCGAAAAATAGAATAAAAAGAAATACACACCGAAGGAGGAAGTTTTTTAAAAATATAAGAGCTAAAAGTAAGATACTTATATCTACAAATTTCTGAATGGGGTTTGTTAGACACTGGTGCAAATGTAAGTTGCGTGGGTGCAGATTTAGCCCAGCAAGAATGGTCCAAATATAAACAATTTAAAAGCATGGGTTCCAATGTGAAAACAGCTGAAGGAACGCAGCATAAGGTTTTAGGGGTTATGCCAGTAAAGCTTCAATATAAGGACCAAGAGAAAGATATGGAATTATATGTACTATGATACTAGGCATAGATTTTTGGAGAATTTTTAATCTAGCTCCAGGAATTATAAGTTCAGTAGAACGCGTATCTGAGTTTCAATAAGATACAGAAACAGAAACATGTCCGTTAACTGAAAAAGAGTTGCAACAATTAGAGATAGTCAAGGAGTTTTTTCCTAACTTTGAAAAACAGGGCCTTGGTCGCACGTCATTGCTAGAACACCACATTGATGTAGGGGACGCCAAACCAGCAAAGCAGAGATATTATCCGGTAAGTCCTGCAGTAGAAAAGCTTTTATACCAAGAAGTAGATAGAATGATAAGCCTAGGAGTAATAGAATCATCTCAAAGCGCTTAGAGCTCTCCGATGAGAATGGTAGTGAAGCCTAACAAGATGAGGTTATGCCTGGACGCGCGAAAGGTGAATGAAGTATCTCACAAAGATGCATACCCATTGCAAAGCATTGAGGGTATATTTGCTAGATTACCGAAAGCAAATATCATTTCAAAACTAGATTTAAAAGACGCTTATTGGCAGATATGTCTAACAGAGCAATCAAAGGCGTTAACAGCATTCACAATTCCGGGAAGGCCATTGTATCAGTTTACAGTTATGCCTTTTGGACTCTGTAATGCCGCCGCAACCATGTTTCGCCTGATGGACGAAATTATTCCACCAGAGTTACGTCATTGTGCTTTTTCAGTCTCATTTAGCAGTTCTGGTAAGAATAGCAGAACAATTTCGTAAAGCCAATTTGACGCTTAACTTGGCCAAGAGCCAATTCTGTGTGATAAAAATAAATTATTTGGGCTATGTAATAGGTAGCGGAGGAATTTCCACAGATCCTGCTAAGATTTCCTGTATTTTAAATTGGCCAACGCGGAAGAGTTTGAAGCAAGTTCGTGGGTTTTTAGGAGTTTGCGGTTGGTACCGAAGGTTTATAAGAAATTTTGCAGAAATTAGCTGCCCGATTACTGATATACTGGCCACAAAAAAAACATTTACGTGGACTTTAGAGGCACAGAAAGCAATGGATAAACTTAAATCTCTTTTAACCACGGCTCCGGTATTAGCAAATCCAAATTTCGATTAGAAATTTTTCGTGCATTGTGATGCGTGCGATAAAGGGGTTGGAGCAAGGCGCAAAGAAATTATAGCGTAACAGAACGTGAATGTTTAGCGGTCATTCTAGCCATAGAAAAGTTTCGATGTTATTTGGAGTTACAGGAGTTCGAAGTTGTAACGGATCACTCCAGTTTATTATGGCTAATGAGACAACAAAACGTATCAGTAGCCGAATAGCCGGATGGATATTACGTTTACACTTCACACCGAAAAGGAAAAGATCATATAGTTCCAGATGCTTTGTCAAGAATTTGGGAAGCAGACATAGAATCTCTGGAAAAGATGGAACCAATAATAGATTTGGAATCATCAGCTTTTTTAGATAAGGAATATTTAGAACTCAAACAAAGAGTTTGTGAGAATTTAGAAAAATTCCCAGACTTACAAGTGAAGGACAAATTTGTATATATTCGAACCGAACATTCATGTGGAAGCGAAGAAGATAATTCACACTGCTGGAAATTATGGGTACCGGAGAAATTAAGATTAAGAGCAATAGAACAAGCTCATGATAATATGTTATCGTCACATGGAGGTGTTCAAAAAACTATAAAGCGATTAAGAAGAAATTTATTTTGGCCAGGATTATCCAAACAGGTTCGAGAATACATAAGCACCTTTGTCACCTGTAAAGAAACGAAAGCTCCCAACAAAATATTAAGACCTCCAATGGGAGTACAAAGTGTTTCAGTCAGACCGTTTCAAAAATTGTATATTGAATTACTAGGACCATACCCGCGAAGTAAATTAGGACATATAGGTTTGCTTATAGTTCTTGACCATTTTAGCAGATACCATTGGCTTTGCCCAATGAAAAAATTTACATCAAATTTGATTCAGGAATTTCTAGAAAAGCAAATCTTTCACTGTTATGGAGTACCAGAAATTATTATCAGCGACAATGGATCCCAGTTCAAGGCGGTTGCCTTTGAAGCCTTTCTATCTAAATACGCAATTAAGCATATTTTTACTGCGCTATACTCACCGCAGAGTAACGCAGCTGAAAGAGTTAATAGATCGCTCTTGTCCGCGGTGCGCTCATATTTAAAACAGGATCAACGAGAATGGGATAAATATTTAACAAATATATCTTGTGCTCTTAGGTCAGCACTTCATCAGTCTCTAGGATGTTCACCATACAAGGCTCTATTTCGATTCAATATGATTAGTCATGGCGACGAATATAAACTTTTGAGAAATTTACAATTGTTAGAAGAATCTATACCCTTTAGTAGAACAGATACTCTTACCTTGATTCATAAGGATATTCTAGACAATAGTAAAAAAGCATACGAATGTAATGTAAGGCAATACAATTTAAGATCCAGCCCCTTTTCATTTAAGGTCGGCCAAGAAGTTTTTAAAAGAAATTTTAACTTGAGCAATTTTAGTCAGAACTATAATAAGAAATTAGGACCTCAGTTCTCGCAATGTCGAGTTAAGAGAAAATTGGGAAGTGCGTATTATTTATTGGAAACTTTGCAGGGGAAAGAAATTGGAACTTATCATGCGAAGGACATTCGACCTTAAAATTCCAGTTAATCTTCCTCCTGGTAGTTGTCAGAATTACCTGTGTTTGTAATGGTTGCGTGTAAATTTAAATACTAATTATCCGACGCACATTTGAGTTTATCGCAAACTATCGAGTGCGATCAAAAATATGTGGCGAATTCATAACCGTTTATAGTAATAATGCATCTCTGCAGAAGCTTTGCAGCGTAACCGCAGCTAACTTCATAAAGGGAGGGCTTTGAGAATAGAAGGGAAAGGGTATATAAGAACCCTCCACCCACACTTCCACCTCTTTTCATTATTCTGGCTTAACGACGAATTGCTTTCGTTCCCCGAAGAATAAAGTGAACAGTTAAAATTTGTTTTGTGAAATTCACCAAATAAATAAATTCGCTCGGGTTAAATTAAATATTCGTAAGCCCAGCAACAAGCCAAAAAGTAAAAGGCAGCTGGAATAATTAAATTTTTTGGATACCAATCTCGACATAGAGGCATAGGAGGCGTAAGCCTACCCTAAAGACCTCATGGTGAACCCTAGAACCATAGGTTATTCAGCCTCTACATTATATTCATTTCACAAGGTATGTCGACTAGAAAATTTTTTTTTTACATTCGTCTAAAATCACATTATTCGATCTAGGAAAAATTTACGTAAATTTTGGCATAATCCGTCATAGGCCTATCACCAACACCACATGGCCAAGACGACAATTCAACCAAACTCTACAGAAGGAGAAAATTAATTCGCTCGTGTTAAACATCAGTCAACAGTGACGTCATAGTTTGGCCAGTTTGAATGTTAGCTGTCACAAGGCGAAAAGTTGTGTGTAAAAGGAGAGAACATTATAAAGTGGTCATACAGAAAATTTTTGTTTGTAAATGAACATACTCAGTTACAAAAATTGTTGGAAAAAAAAAAATATTAATTTTAGTTGTCGGGGTTGTAAACGAAAACAAAATTGTAATGGCAGAAGAAACGAAAATTTTTATCGAAATTAAAAGTGTCAATTCCATAACGGAAAGAAAGATACCCTTTTTCACCGCAACTATGTTAGAGTCAATTTTTTTATTGTGAGTTTGTGTGTCGGTATTAAGCATTTAAAACACTAATAGAATCGTATAATTCGGTAAAACGTGAGTTTGTGTGTCGGTATTAAGCATTTAAAACACTAATAGAATCGTATAATTCGGTAAAACCAAAACATAAAAAGTATATTTAAAAACATCAAAAACCAACACATGATCCAGCTGCTGAAGGCCTTCATCGGTGGACTTTCCAAAATGTAAGTGTATTCTTTTTATCATTTTTATACCATACACCCATAGGGTGAAATGGTATATTAAAGTCGCTAAAATGTATGTAACAGGCAGAAGGAAGCTTTTCCGACCCCATAAAGTATATATATTCTTGATCAGCATCAACAGCCGAGACGATCTAGCCATGTCCGTCTGTCCGTCCGTCCGTCCGTCCGTCCGTCCGTCCGTCCGTCCGTCCGTATGAACACCTAGATCTCGGAGACTATAAGAGCTAGAGCCACCAAATTTGGTATGTAGACTCGTGTCATATGTACGCTTATCGAGTTTGTTTCAAATGTTTGCCACGCCCCCTACCGCCCCCGCAAATGATATAAAACCGATTTTCTTAAACACCATAGCAACTAGAGACACAAAATTTGGTATGTATATTTGCTTAGTAAACGCGCACATTTTGTATTTATAAAAATTTTGCCACGCCCCCTACCGCCCCCCGCAAATTAAGTAAAACCGATTTTCTCAAAAACTATTCTAGCTAGAGACACAAAATTTGGTATGAATATTTGCTTAGTAATTGCGCACAGTTTTGATGTGTAAAGATTTTGCCACGCCCCCCTCCGCCCCCGTAATTTGAAAAAACTCGATTATCTCCCGTAATTTTCTACCTTGTGCAATCAAATTTAGCACAATTAAATTTGATACTAATATCAAGCAAAATACCAAATTTGATCAAAATCGGAATAAAAATAGTCAAGTTATGCATTTAAACGTTTTTCCATAAGGCCGGAAGTGGCCGTTGGCTGGTGGGGGCGCTAGGGTGCTCGAATGCTTGAGTGAGCGAAATACTAAGATATGCTTGTAAAAAGCATGCAAACAAATTTTTTAAAAATACGAAAATGCATTGGTTATTATAAATTTAAAATATTTGTTTTACTGGTGTATGGTATATCCAAGTCGGCGAGACGACTTACTTACTTCATTACCTTTTTTACCGCTAGAGCGCATAACATATGGTGATTAAGATTAAAGTGCAAAAGAAAAAAAGGTTTGACGACCACATATACCTATGTTATGCTGCTCACTCGCTATTATTGTTTTCTTTTATTTGTTTTATGCATTCTAAATTTTATTTGCCTTTATCACACATACAAACTACACTTTCGAATGATCATGAAATTTTTGAATTAATTAAATTAAAATTATTAAAAGATATAAGTGCTATCAATAATTCGGTGTCGCAAATAATTTTTTTGAATAACCCAGTAAAACAAAAAAAAAAAAAAAAAAAAAAAAATTAAAGAAAACAACAAACATATGTAATACAATAGTTAATAATGAAGCGTAGATTTAAGTAAAGTAGTGGGAGAATTTATATACGGTGAAGAGAAAAAATGCTCTTGGCGAATGAAATTGTTTTTGAAGAATAAGCAAATAAGAAAAATGTATTTTGAATAGAAGTCTAAGTTCCCACAACATGATTATATAAAACCGATGAAATAGAATGTGCATTTGGGGTCCTTTAACATATCAAAATTTTTGTCTTTTGTTATTGGCCATGGACGGGAGGGTATAGATGCATAATGGCAGCCAACATCTAAGCCATACTAGAGCTAGACATCATATATTGGAAGGAGTCCGCGTTAGATAGCTAGTTGATTAACTTAGTGGTATTTTTTTTTTGTCCTGTTATTTGCGACAATAAAAAGCCATACGTTTGTTCGTTTTTTTTTTTCAGATTGCAATTCTCTCTTTTAGCTTCATTAGGGACTCTATAATAAATAATATGTAGCGAGATGTTTCGAAAACTGCAGCAACAACCCATCCCACCCGGAAGAGCTACGGTTACAAATTAGGGTCCCGATCCGCTGTAAGATCTTAATATCATGGTGTCAGTTTTTTTTTGAGAGCCAACACTACCCTGCTACAGTACACCTTTTGAGTTTAAAAGCCGACGAATTTTTAGACCATTTCCACAAGTTTAATTCTCCATTATAGAGCCGCCATTTTGAGTGAAAAAGCCGCTAAAATTTTTAAACCATTTCCACAAGTTTGAATTCTGCATTGTACGGCCGCCATTTTGAGTTAAAAAGCGTCCAAATTTTAGTTTAAAAGCCGCCAACATTTTTAGACCATTTCCACAAGTTGAATTCTCCTTTGTACGTCCGCCATTTTGAGCTTAAATCCGACAAAATTTTTAGGCCATTTCCACAAGTTCCATTCTCCATTGTACGGCAGCCATTTTAAGTGAAAAAGCCGCCAAAATTTTTAGACCATTTCCACAAGTTGAATTCTGCATTGTACGGACGCCATTTTGAATTTAAAAGCCACCAAAATTTTTAGACCATTTCCACAAGTTGAATACTCCATTATACGCCATTTTGAGTTTAAAAGCCGATAAAAATTTTTAGACCATTTCCACAAGTTGAATTATCCATTGTATGGCCGACACTTTAAGTTAAAAAGCCGCTAAAATTTTAAGACCATTTCTCCATTGTACGGCTGCCATTTTCAGTTTAAAAGCTGTTAAAATTTTCATACCATTTCCACAAGTTGAATTCTGCATTGTACGGCCGCCATTTTGAGTTAAAACGCGTCCAAATTTTGTGTACCATTTCTACAAGTTCTTTTCTCCATTGTACAGCCGCCATTTCGAGTTAAAAAGCCTTCAAATTTTTTAGACAATTTCCACAAGTTGTTTAAACACTTTTAGTTTAAAAGCCGCCAAAATTTTTAGACCATTTCCACAAGTTGAATTCTGCATTGTACGGACGCCATTTTGAATTTAAAAGCCACCAAAATTTTTAGACCATTTCCACAAGTTCCATTTTCTATTGTACAGCCGACATTTTGAGTTAAAAAGCCTTCAAATTTTTTAGACAATTTCCACAAGTTGAATTCTGCTTTGTACGGCCGCCATTTTGTGTTTAAAAGCCGAAAACATTTTTAGACCATTTCCACAAGTTGAATTCTCTATTGTACGGCCGCCATTTTGAATTTAAAAGCCGCCAAAATTTTTAGACCATTTCCACAAGTTGAATTCTCCATTTTACGGCCGCCCTTTTGAGTTTAAAAGCCGCCGAAATTTTTAGACCATTTCCACAAGTTGAATTTTGAGTTTAAAAGCCGACAAAATTTTTAGACCATTTCCACAAGACCATTTTCCACAATTCTGCATTGTACCATTTTCACAAGTTGTTTCCTATTTTGTACGGCCGCCATTTTAAGTTGAAAAGCCGCCAAAATTTTAAGACCATTTCTCCATTGTACGGCTGCCATTTTGAGTTTAAAAGCTGCCAAAATTTTTAGACCATTTCCACAAGTTAAATTCTCCATTTTACGGCCGCCCTTTTGAGTTTAAAAGCCGCCGAAATTTTTAGACCATTTCCACAAGTTGAATTTTGTGTTTAAAAGCCGCCAAAATTTTTAGACCATTTCCACAAGACCATTTTCCACAATTCTGCATTGTACCATTTTCACAAGTTGTTTCCTATTTTGTACGGCCGCCATTTTAAGTTGAAAAGCCGCCAAAATTTTTAGACCATTTCCACAAGTTGAATTCTCCATTGTACGGCCGCCATTTTGAGTTTAAAAGCCGCCAAAATTTTTAGACCATTTCCACAAGTTGAATTCTCCATTGTACGGCCGCCATTTTGAGTTTAAAAAGCCGCCAAAATTTTTAGACCATTTCCACAAGTTGCATTCTCCATTGTACGGCCGCCATTTTGAGTTTAAAAGCCGCCAAAATTTTTAGACCATTTCCACAAGTTGAATTCTCTATTGTACGCCAGTCATTTTGAGTTTAAAAGAAGCCAAAATTTTTATACCATTTCCACAAGTTGAATTCATTGTACGGCCCATTTTGAGTTTTAAAAGCCAAAATTTTTAGACCATTTTCACAAGTTGATTCTCCATTTTTGTACGGCCGCCATTTTGAGTTTAAAAGCCGCCAAAATTTTTAGACCATTTCCACAAGTTGAATTCTCCATTGTACGGCCGCCATTTTGAGTTTAAAAGCCGCCAAAATTTTTAGACCATTTCCACAAGTTGAATTCTCCATTGTACGGCCGCCATTTTGAGTTTAAAAGCCGCCAAAATTTTTAGACCATTTCCACAAGTTGAATTCTCCATTGTACAGCCGCCATTTTGAGTTAAAAAGCCTCCAAATTTTTTAGATCATTTCCATAAGTTGCATTCTCCATTATACGGCCGCCATTTTGAGTTTAAAAGCCGCCAAAATTTTTAGACCATTTCCACAAGTTGAATTCTCCATTGTACGGCCGCCATTTTGAGTTTAAAAGCCGCCAAAATTTTTAGACCATTTCCACAAGTTGAATTCTCCATTGTACGGCCGCCATTTTGAGTTTAAAAGCCGCCAAAATTTTTAGACCATTTCCACAAGTTGAATTCTCCATTGTACGGCCGCCATTTTGAGTTTAAAAGCCGCCAAAATTTTTAGACCAATTCCATAAGTTGAATTCTCCATTGTACGGCCGACACTTTAAGTTAAAAAGCCGCTAAAATTTTAAGACCATTTCCACAAGACCATTTTCCACAATTCTGCATTGTACCATTTTCACAAGTTGTTTCCTATTTTGTACGGCCGCCATTTTAAGTTGAAAAGCCGCCAAAATTTTTAGACCATTTCCACAAGTTGAATTCTCCATTGTACGTCCGCCATTTTGAGCTTAAATGCCGCCAAAATTTTTAGACCATTTCCACAAGAATTGCAAATTCTGCCATTGTACCATTTTCAAAGTTCTTCCTATTTTGTACGGCCGCCATTTTGAGTTTAAAAGCCGCCAAAATTTTTAGACCATTTCCACAAGTTGAATTCTCTATTTACGGCAAGTTCATTTCCATTGTACAGCGCCATTTTGAGTTAAAAAGCCGCCAAAATTTTTAGACCATTTCCACAAGTTGAATTCTGCATTGTACGGCCGCCATTTTGAGTTTAAAAGCCGCCAAAATTTTTAGACCATTTCCACAAGTTGAATTCTCCATTGTACGGCCGCCATTTTGAGTTTAAAAGCCGCCAAAATTTTTAGACCATTTCCACAAGTTGAATTCTCCATTGTACGAAGCCGCCATTTTGAGTTTAAAAGCCGCCAAAATTTTTAGACCATTTCCACAAGTTGAATTCTCCATTGTACGGCCGCCATTTTGAGTTTAAAAGCCGCCAAAATTTTTAGACCATTTCCAAAATTTCTCCATTGTACGGCCGCCATTTTGAGTTTAAAAGCCGCCAAAATTTTTAGACCATTTCCACAAGTTGAATTCTCCATTGTACGGCCGCCATTTTGAGTTTAAAAGCCGCCAAAATTTTTAGACCATTTCCACAAGTTGAATTCTGCATTGTACGGCCGCCATTTTGAGTTAAAAAGCCAAATTTTAGTTTAAAAGCCACAACATTTTTAGACCATTTCCACAAGTTGAATTCTCCTTTGTACGGCCGCCATTTTGAGTTTAAAAGCCGCCAACATTTTTAGACCATTTCCACAAGTTGAATTCTCCATTGTACGGCCGCCATTTTGAGTTAAAAAGCCGCCAAAATTTTTAGACCATTTCCACAAGTTGAATTCTGCATTGTACGGCCGCCATTTTGAGTTAAAAAGCGTCCAAATTTTAGTTTAAAAGCCGCCAACATTTTTAGACCATTTCCACAAGTTGAATTCTCCTTTGTACGTCCGCCATTTTGAGCTTAAATCCGCCAAAATTTTTAGACCATTTCCACAAGTTGAATTCTCTATTGTACGGCCGCCATTTTAAGTAAAAAAGCCGCCAAAATTTTTAGACCATTTCCACAAGTTGTTTCCTATTTTGTACGGCCGCCATTTTAAGTTGAAGAGCCGCCAAAATTTTTAGACCATTTCCACAAGTTGAATTCTCCATTGTACAGCCGCCATTTTGAGTTAAAAAGCCTCCAAAATTTTTAGACCATTTCCACAAGTTGAATTCTCCATTGTACGGCCGCCATTTTGAGTTTAAAAGCCGCCAAAATTTTTTAGACCATTTCCACAAGTTGAATTTTGAGTTTAAAAGCCGCCAAAATTTTTAGACCATTTCCACAAGTTGAATTCTCCATTGTACGGCCGCCATTTTGAGTTTAAAAGCCGCCAAAATTTTTAGACCATTTCCACAAGTTGAATTCTCCATTGTACGGCCGCCATTTTGAGTTTAAAAGCCGCCAAAATTTTTAGACCATTTCCACAAGTTGAATTCTCCATTGTACGGCCGCCATTTTGAGTTAAAAAGCCGCCAAATTTATTTTTAGACCATTTCCACAAGTTGAATTCTCCATTGTACGGCCGCCATTTTGAGTTTAAAAGCCGCCAAAATTTTTAGACCATTTCCACAAGTTGAATTCTCCATTGTACGGCCGCCATTTTGAGTTTAAAAGCCGCCAAAATTTTTAGACCATTTCCACAAGTTGAATTCTGCATTGTACGGCCGCCATTTTGAGTTAAAAAGCGTCCAAATTTTAGTTTAAAAGCCGCCAACATTTTTAGACCATTTCCACAAGTTGAATTCTCCTTTGTACGTCCGCCATTTTGAGCTTAAATCCGACAAAATTTTTAGACCATTTCCACAAGTTGAATTCTCCATTGTACAGCCGCCATTTTGAGTGAAAAAGCCGCCAAAATTTTTTAGACCATTTCCACAAGTTGAATTCTGCATTGTACGGCCGCCATTTTGAGTTAAAAAGCGTCCAAATTTTAGTTTAAAAGCCGCCAACATTTTTAGACCATTTCCACAAGTTGAATTCTCCATTTTACGGCCGCCATTTTGAGTTTAAAAGCCGCCAAAATTTTTAGACCATTTCCACAAGTTGAATTCTCCATTGTACAGCCGCCATTTTGAGTTAAAAAGCCGCCAAAATTTTTAGACCATTTCCACAAGTTGAATTCTCCATTGTACGGCCGCCATTTTGAGTTAAAAAGCCAGTTTAAAAGCATTTTTAGACCATTTCCACAAGTTGAATTCTCCATTGTACGGCCGCCATTTTGAGTTTAAAAGCCGCCAAAATTTTTAGACCATTTCCACAAGTTGAATTCTCCATTGTACGGCCGCCATTTTGAGTTTAAAAGCCGCCAAAATTTTTAGACCATTTCCACAAGTTGAATTCTCCATTGTACGGCCGCCATTTTGAGTTAAAAAGCCAAATTTTATTAAAAGCCGCCAACATTTTTAGACCATTTCCACAAGTTGAATTCTCCATTTGTACGGCCGCCATTTTGAGCTTAAATAGCCGCCAAAATTTTTAGACCATTTCCACAAGTTGAATTCTCCATTGTACGGCCGCCATTTTGAGTTAAAAAGCCGCCAAAATTTTTAGACCATTTCCACAAGTTGAATTCTGCATTGTACGGCCGCCATTTTGAAGTCAAATTAAAAAAGCCGCCAAAATTTGTTGACCATTTCCACAAGTTGAATTCTCCATTGTACGGCCGCCATTTTGTGTTTAAAAGACGCCAAAATTGTTCCACCATTTCCACAAGTTGCATTCTCCAGTGTACAGCCGCCATTTTGAGTTAAAAAAGCCAAATTAACCAATTTCCACAAGTTGAATTCTCCATTGTACGGGCCATTTTGAGTTTAAAAGCCGCCAAAATTTTTAGACCATTTCCACAAGTTGAATTCTCCATTGTACGGCCGCCATTTTGAGTTTAAAAGCCGCCAAAATTTTTAGACCATTTCCACAAGTTGCATTCTCCATTGTACGGCCGCCATTTTGAGTTTAAAAGAATGCAAAATTTTTAGACCATTTCCACAAGTTGTTTCCTAATTTTTAGACCATTTCCACAAGTTGATTTCCCATTTGTACGGCCGCCATTTTAGAAGTTTTAAAAGCCGCCAAAATTTTTTAGACCATTTCCACAAGTTGAATTCTACATTGTACCATTTCACAAGTTGTTTCCTATTTTGTACGGCCGCCATTTTAAGTTGAAAAGCCGCCAAAATTTTTAGACCATTTCCACAAGTTGAATTCTCCATTGTACGGCCGCCATTTTGAGTTTAAAAGCCGCCAAAATTTTTTAGACCATTTCCACAAGTTCCATTCTCCATTGTACGGCCGCCATTTTGAGTTTAAAAGCCGCCAAAATTTTTAGACCATTTCCACAAGTTGAATTCTCCATTGTACGGCCGCCATTTTGAGTTAAAAAGCCGCCAAAATTTTTAGACCATTTCCACAAGTTGAATTCTCCATTATACGCCATTTTGAGTTTAAAAGCCGCCAAAATTTTTAGACCATTTCCACAAGTTGAATTCTCCATTGTACGGCCGCCATTTTGAGTTTAAAAGAAGCCAAAATTTTTAGACCATTTCCACAAGTTGCATTCTCCATTGTACGGCCGCCATTTTGAGTTTAAAAGAATGCAAAATTTTTAGACCATTTCCACAAGTTGTTTCCTAATTTTTAGACCATTTCTACAACAATTTTGAGTTTTTCACAAGTTGTTTCCAAATTTTTAGACCATTATAAAAGCCACTAAGATTTAAGACCATTCTCTATTGTACGGCCGCCATTTTGAGTTTAAAAGCCGCCAAAATTTTTAGACCATTTCCACAAGAAATTGCAATTCTCCATTGTACACATTTTCCATTTTGATTAAAAAGCCGCCAAAATTTTTAGACCATTTCCACAAGTTGTATTCTCTATTGTACGGCCGCCATTTTGAGTTTAAAAGAAGCCAAAATTTTTAGACCGCTTACACAAGTTCCATTCTCCATTGTACGGCGGCCATTTTGAGTTTAAAAGCCGCCAAAATTTTTAGACCATTTCCACAAGTTGAATTCTGCATTGTACAGCCGCCATTTTGAGTTAAAAAGCCGCCAAAACTTTTAGACCATTTCCACAAGTTGCATTCTCCATTATACGGCCGCCATTTTGAGTTTAAAAGAAGCCAAAATTTTTAGACCATTTCCACAAGTTGAAAACTCCATTGTACGACTGCCATTTTGAGTTTAAAAGCCCCAAAATTTGTTCACCATTTCCACAAGTTGAATTCTCCATTGTATTGCTGCCATTTTGAGTGAAAAAGCCCAAAAATTTGTACACTATTTCCACAAGTTCAATTCCCCCATTG
>JAEIFP010001896.1:0-11638 GCA_018903935.1 Drosophila insularis | reverse complement strand
ATACTCTTCTAGAAAAGAGCATATGGAAGCTTTTGCTTGAAATCAATGTACTGGCCATTCAGGCCAAACTTATGGCGGCATTCTGCCCAGACCGACTTAATTAATTCTCATATAAGCTAACTCTCATACAAAAACATTCGTTCCAAAAATGCCTTGTCGAAAACGTTATAATCTCCGTAACATCGCCATCGAGAAAACTCAAACTCCAACTAACAGCTATTCCAATTCAACCGCCGCCCCGTGCATACGTGTTTTTTTAATGCACTCCGCAAATTTTAGTGTAAAAAAAAGACCGCATTTGCAAAAAATTGTGTAGGGGTTTCTGTAGTCTCAGAGACGCCTAATTACAATCATATTGCTATGAGTCTGATCTTATAGCAATAAATCGTTAGTTGCAATAATTTTGGAAAAGCCATGTTCACCAATTCGGGCCCAAGCTTTCTCGAACCCCACCAGCAACAGCTAAAAGAACAAATTGTACAACAACAACCTGAGTTCGACTTTCGGTCCAACGCTACAACGTGTATTTTTCGCTGGTGTCGCCGACCCCACTAAATGCTGCCGTAAGCTATAACATCGAAAATGCAAGCCACCCAGCAACTTACAGCAATTTAACATGGAGAGAGCAATGTGCTTCTCCATCAATATTAATAACTGGGTCACCGATTGCACCGACAAGCACCGTCATCTCGCTGACAACGACTGCAGATGTATTGGCCTGCCTCAACGCCTGCGTGAACGCCAAGTAACCCAGAGCCAGCCACAATAATAAATTCAACGCCTTCTGTCCAAACTCAAAAGAATAGGTATATTTAAATAACTAAGCGGAAGCTAAGCCCGCATATACATAAACATAATGGGATAAAGGAAATATACTCTCGATTAGTATCAATGGCCGAGTCTATCTCTGAGATATCTCTTGTAGTAAATAAGGTCAATTTTGCTTAAAATTTTTGCCCTGCCACATTCCGTTAACATAATTTAAAAAACGCTGATTTTCGAACAGGTCATAACACAAGCTGTTAAATTTGGTAATTGTTTTATAAGCCGTCATTGTCTCCGCCATTTTTTAACTGATGGAATTAAATGTCGCACACTAAAATCTGGCCTTAATATCGGTACCAAATTCATTGCTTTTGCAATTATTCCCCTCATCACCCTCTATTTTGTGCTTGTGTTCAGCTCTCTCTTTTCCGCGTAATCATTTTTGTAACGCCGCCTCTCAAAGCTTGACTTGTAACTGATCTTGCACTCTTGATTGTGCTGTACGCTTTAAGCTATTTCTTTGTGTTTATTTTTAATTATAGGTTATGTATCATTATGGGTTTTTGTCTACATAATTGCACGCATTCTGATCGTCAATTAGATTTTTGCCGTAGGTATAAGTATCTTCGCTTAAAGTTTTTGGCTTTCAACAAACTCGCCAAACAGCTGTCTAAAGATTTTGAAACAAGCCTTAATTTTTTTTCGCAATATAAGTTTTTTTTTTAGCTTCTGGGGAGTTGGCTAAGAAGGGTACTCTTATATTGCTTCAAATATAAACCGCTGCTTTGTCTCTTACATCCCCTCTCACTTAATTATACCCTTGCAAAAAGGGTAATTTTTGTAAGAAGTGTGCAACGCATAGAACGAAGCATCTCCAGACCATATAAAGTATATATATAAGTATACGAGACAACGCAAACTCCTCCTAGACCGTAAGAGCTACAGAGAAATTTTGCATGTAGGCTTGTATATACTGCAGGGGCTGCATATCTCGGATTCAGCCGGATCGGACCACTATATCATATAGCTCCCATACAAACGGCAAAGTCACGAACTGTGACTTTTCTCAATAACTTCGTTATTTTCTGAGCTACTGACGTGAAATTTACTATTGGTGATTTCATTAATTTCAAGGCAAAAAAATGAATATGTATCAGTTCAAAATATACCTATTAATGACTGTGCCAAATTTTATTAAGATCAGCTGACTATATCATATAGCTCCCATAGGCCCGATCGGTGAAAAACTGCGACTCTTGTTGTATATTTGACGACAATTAAAGTTAAATAAATTTGGTATGTATAAAGTTGCAAGGGTCTATAAACTTCGGCACGGCCAAAGTTAGCACTGGCTGACTGGTTTTTTTTTTCTCCATCTTATTGTCTCTCTTTATGCTCTTCTATGCAGATTGAAGTACCTTGTACGACTCAATCTATCACTCACAGGATTTCTGATCAATTACTTGATCATGGTGGTTCCGAATTACTCGTGGATTTATATCTAGGCTAGCTCCAGATACGTCTGGGGTAGCTTACGTTTAAACTAAATGACTTGCTAATGTCTCAATTTCAAAGTTAAAATTTTTAGCATTTAACTCTTAAAAATTTGTGTTCCAGATGAGTATTTCTCAGCTATAGCCAACTCTCATTTCTGGACCACTGGCATAGTTGTACACGAACTTGCATCCACAAGGCACCCCTGTGCCAGTTACCTACCGCGAAGTAGGCTACGTGCCAGGCCAAGGCTGCTACGGTGAACCGATAGACTATAGTATTCGAATATGCCACTTAACAAATATTTATGTATTTTTATTCTTGATTTGTAGAAGACTCTGAGGGGTGATGGGTCAGAAAATATTCCAAATGTTCCAAGAAAATAAATAAAGAGAACCGTGAAAGAAAGTTATACCTAAATTACTACTGTTAGTGCTTGGAATACCCTGGAGAGATAATTATCCTTGCTG
Organism: Drosophila insularis; assembly: GCA_018903935.1. Classification (NCBI taxonomy): domain Eukaryota; kingdom Metazoa; phylum Arthropoda; class Insecta; order Diptera; family Drosophilidae; genus Drosophila; species Drosophila insularis. Next base: position 8,909 of record JAEIFP010001896.1, on the reverse strand, counting down.
TAGAATTGTATTTTCTAATCTCCTTAGCGTTAATGTCATTAGATGCTGAGTTGTCCTTGAGGCTTAGTAGTAATAGGTTTTAGGCGGTGTATGTTTTTCATTATGACGTCCTTGATCTTTCCGTTGTAGATATCCTTGTATTAGTGAGTGGTCCTTGAATTCGAAGTATTCTGGTAATGGAATTATCCTTACAAATCCCGATCCCTGACTCCTTTTTTTCTGTGATGTTTTCTTGATGAGTTTCGAACATTGACTGTTTCCTCCAGTCCATATGCCTGTCTTATATCGGGTCACCCTTGAACTCTCTCTTTCTGTCCACGTTCAACTCGCAGTGCGGTACGGTGAAGTCCTAACTCTTTGCCCTCTGAGCAGGCACCTGGAATCGCTCTACCCACTGCTAGTAGTATTACCATTCGTTCTTTTTCTCTGTTTTTTTTTTTCTTTCAGTACTCTCTAATTGAAACGATTAAAAAAAAAGAAATGCAAAAAACTCCTTATTTCTCGTATGACTCTGTCGTTAGCTCTATCGATAACTCTGTTGCTGACTCCATTAATAATCCTGTCAGAACTGCGCTGCTGACAATTCTACTAATCCAGTCGAAAAATCTGTTGATGACTCTGCTTATGACTCTGTCGAAACACTGCCGGGAGCTGCTGATATCCCTCCGTTCGCATTCTATGACTTTGTTGTGTTTCACCGAATTAACCGTTATATTATCTACTCTCTGTCTTACTCGTCTGATTCACGTATCTCTGTCTTTTTTGCGCATGTAACTGTCGTTATTTTTTAATACCCTAAACGCGTATACATACATATATAAATTTCGTCAACTTCTATGTGTACTCCAATATATATATATATATATAGATAAATATATATATATATATATATATATATATTTTGATATCTCCCTCGCGATACTCTTCAAGGTCCCTGCTCAGGCGCCATCTGTAAGGAAGCTCTGGGTATATTTGTCAGTCTCCAGAGTCCCGCTTACTGAAAATTTATTTGATTCTGAAGACCTTGAGAGGATCGCGAGTAAAGTGGAGGACACATGGAGGGACAAGAAAAGAATGAAGAAAGGGGACCAATGAAGAAATCTGTGATAAAATGTATATAGGCTAAAAACTGGACTGTCACACTATAGATCTGACTTCATAATTCGACAACACTCCAATGTACAAAAAACAGCACATAAAGCCCACCGTGCCGCCAAGGGACATTCACATAATTTTGATGCAGCAAACATAATAGACCAAGAATAACATTACAACAAACATAACACTTTGAAGATTATGCACATAATAAATACCCCGACAAATGTAAGACTTAATTATAAGGTAGATACCGACAACTGCGCTCATTTATACAGGCATTAATTATGGATAAATCAGTGTGTAGCTCCACGTCACAGAGTGCGGACGTGTAAAACTAAGCAGATGTTTTTTGTTGTATAATTGATGTAATGATAATCACAATTAAATGCTATTTATAGTTTCCCTGAAGACGACTATCGATGAGTGGCAGAAATATATCGGAAAATAAAATAAAAACAAACTGTTTTTTTATATTTATCCAACGAATTGACTTCGAGCCGGCAAAGCATATCATATACAACTGAAAGTGAAAATCGACAATTATACATTTTTATATTCAATCTTTTTTTTTTTTGCCCACACATACATTTATATACATATTCGTGTTTTCATTCATTATTCCGCTTATACATTTATTAACCGGGCTCCTCTTTCGAGGATACGTGTGAGAAAAATCACCCTCAATCATACAGTCCACTTCCTATTGGTTTTTTTTTTAAAAAAAAGGACATGCGATAACATACTTCGTCGTTTAAGTCGTCAACTGAGTTTGATCACAGCCTCTCGTCACCCGAAAAGTCCGGTGAGCGCGAAGCGTACCGACATTCCTCGGAAGACGAATCTGTAAGCTCCGCAACGGCTCAGCTAAAGGCTCGAGTGGACCCAAAGCTAGTTCCAAGGTTTCGACCCCCTCTCAGATTCCGCAAGTTATTGTAACGCAGGGTTCCGACCATCCCATCATCAGATCCATATTTCAACAGCGCAGACAGCAATCCAACATGTCCCCCTCCGAATTCGTCCTGGCGTACGACGCGTTGACCATGTTTGACACTAGTGAGAGTGAAGCTCTAAATTCCGAAGTGCCATTATTTTCGATCAAAATATACTTGGAACAGCTCAAATCCATTTTGGAAACCGTCGAAAGGGAATATTCCCGTTGTTACAAGGCCTTGACGGTTTACAAAAAGGAGGACAGTCTAGCAAACATAAACACCATCAAGGCGAAGCACGAGTATGCTTACGATCTGTATGTGCGGTGCCAGACGTTGTTCGGAGATCGCATCGATCAGCTGTCGGCACAGACTGCAAGTCTTATGCATCAGCCAACAGCTCCGTCGGGGTCTCTGGGTCATAAAATACCTCCGTGTGAGGTCGAAATATTCGATGGCGACAGCCTGGAGTAGGCTACCTTCTGCGACTTGTTTGATACCATTTATATCGCTAATCCAAACCTGTCGCAAGTGGAAAACTCTACCAATTGAACGCCAAGACACGAGAGGAAGCGAGAACCATCGTGTCAAAGTCCCCCCTGATGAGTGAAGGCTTCGAAGCCGCTTAGGAGAACCTCACCACGCGGTGTGAGAATAGCCGTCTGATAGTAATGACTCAAGCCAAAAAACTTCTTCAGATTCCCGCGGTGATACAAGACACGGGCAAGGCCGTTAGAGAGCTGCAGACGGCGTTTCAAGGGTGTTTAACCGCTCTTGAGCGCCAGGGTGTTAGTACAGAGAATTGGGATGTCCTGCTCGTCGTCATCTGTACGAGCAAGTTGCCAAAGGCTACAATCCTCCTGTGGGAACAATCTGTGCCAAATAAGAATGTCGTCTCCACTTGGTACGAGTTGAACGGATTCCTCACAGATAGTTGTGCTCTACCGAAGAGAATAAGTCGTCCTTAATTGTCCAAGTCATCCCCATTGGCCCCTGCAAATCCTCTGCGACTATGAAGATCCAAGCGTTTCCTGCGTAAGCGGCTTTGCCCAAGTTCTTAAACATGTCCGTCCAGAGGCGTACGGAAACTATTATACAGCAGGGCCCCTGTTTGAACTGTTTCGCTCGCGTTCATTAAGTGAAAGACTGCTTAAGTGCGCATAATTGTCATACGTGCTTGTTGCAACATAGCAACGTGTCCGTGACCCCATCGTCCGCTTCGCAAGTCCCGCCATTAAGCGCTACCGAGCGTAACGCAAAGTTATTTTGCATCCACCCTAAGCAGAGGGCTCTTAGACACCGCGATCGTCACCCTTTACAATCGTGATGTGGAGCACCATATTTTGTGCGTTGATCGACTTGGGGGCCGATTCCACCTTCCTATCCGAACGGTTTATCAACATAGTCCAGCCCCCTTTTATCCAATCGACGCCGTAGTTACTGGCATGGGCCAGAGCGACGGAGGATGTGCCGACAAAATCTGCCTGCTGTTGCTGTCTCGTCCATGTGACAGGCTGAGCAGGATTGATATCTCAGCTCTGCTCATGTCAAAAAATATAAATAAAACGGACAAACAATTAAAATATGAATTAACTACAGCTAATTACGAGCTAAATGTGATAAAAAAGAGATCTTTAGAAAAGAAAGAGAGGCTTCTGATCTGATTACAGGATACAGAAGATTGTAATCGGAACATAGTTAGAAATACAGTGTTTTAAGGATAGAGGAATAAAATTTCTAGTAGGTCTACGGGGTACAGATAGGTTTAACTGATTCAATAGCTCAGGAGATTCTATATAACCTATTAAAAGTTTGTAAATAAAGATAGCACCAAGCATTACTCTACGATTAATTAAAGAAGGAAGATTGATTAAAAGAAGCCTACTGGCGTATGATGGCAAATTGACATTGCGATCCCAATTTAGACAGCGAAGAGCAAATAGCAGAAATTGCTTTTGAACAGATTCAATTTTACTTTGGTGCGTCTCATATTGAGGAGGCCATATGCCAGATCCGTACTCCAAGATAGGACGGATTAACCCACTGTGTTCACAGTGGTTCAACACTGTTCGACTTTTCGATCAGTAAATTTGGTATATTTTTGGAAAATTTTGTTAATTATTTGTTTTTATTTAAGTCAAAGGAATGAATGCAGTTAGTTAGTTAGATTTGTTGTCTTTTAAGATAAAATAAGGATTTTTGTTTACGATTATTTCTTTGGAACCATTTTGGGGTTTTAAAAAAACTTTAATTTTAGACCATATTTCTGTTAACAATAATATATAATATGAAAATATTTTTAGGTAAAATATTAGTTTTATTCATTGCAAATACTTCAAACTATTTGCATATAATTTAAAATCTTAAAATTGTTAAGTATAGTACTAAAAAAAATAGCCCTAAAACGTCTGTTCGAAAAGTCGAACATTGGCCATTCACCACGAATTTCGGGTCAGTACAAATTTGAAAAAAACGATCTCGCTCGCCTAATATACATTTACGGTAAATGTCGCCGTATTTGTTTTATTTCATTTTTCGATCAGCTGTGAAATAAAAAAGTTCTATTGTGAAATTCTGAAGCATTAATATCAGTTGAGTTGAAATTTGTGATAATTTTTGGTTCAATCGAGTAATAAAGTAAAATTTTGGTAAATATATAGTAAATTTGTGTCTATGTGAATATAAGCACCAGCTTGGACAAATCCAATACCAGCGGGAGCACCGTGTACCAACGACGAAATGCACTTTGCATTGATATTTTACAAGAACTCGAAGACATGAGATGTTGATGATGAGATTGTAATTGTTACTGCTCTGCCACCCGCTGTAGTTGATACGATAACTGATGAGGAATATATTGATGATGAAATTCTTTATAACGAAAAATCTTTGGAAAAAGACATTGCTGGATGTTTCGAAATAGAAACTCGCAAAGACCGCCAAGGCTTGTCTAACATAATTGATGACACTTCTGTCAAAACAGAAGTCGGTAACTCAAAATATAAGTTGCCAACTGAATTTGATGCTCCAAAATGGAGAAACGTATATGAAGAAAAGCCTCTTAAGTTCGGATATCTGAATAACCCAGAACCACTTAATGATACTAAACTCGCCATTCAACACAAATTGCAACACAAATTGCCATCGGATATACACTGTTCGGCGTATATATTTTGACATCATTTACATTTCACTATTAGTCTTTTTTTCTAAGTACCGTTGCATTTAACGAAGCGAAAATGAATGCCAAAGTAAAGTGCGCACTAATAACTGTAAATTGGCGAAATATTTTGTCTATTAGGTTTTGTCAGTTCTTTCTGCTGATAAAAAATGCAGAAGCCAACGATTATTGCAGCAGCATAAGTATTTTGACATTTCGTGATTTCGTTGCTTCTAGGCGGATTTTGAAGTGTTTATAAAGAAATTTTTGAGAAATTCTCTTTTGATTTAATAAATCCGTATATTTTTTTCATATTATCGGGTTTTTGATATTAAAAATGGTTAAAATATCTGAGTTAAGTCAACAAACAAGAATAGAAATTGTGACAAAACATAACTTGGGTATTTCGGTTATAAATATCGCTAAGGAATATAATTTGTCACGACAGACTATTTATTATCAGATTAATAAATATAAAAATTTTTTTATTTTTTAGTTTTTTTGATAGTGAGATGTGCGATCTCATTGTCACTAAAACAAAATTATACGCTACGCAACACAATGATTTCCAATTTGAACAATCCTTTGATACGGTTCTTTTGAAACGATTTATTGGCATTCTAATATTGTCTGGAGATAATAAGTTGCCACAAATAATCAACTACTGGACCACAAATATAACACTAGGATCCCCGGTCGTAAAGCAGACCATGTCGCGAACGATGTTTAAAAAAATAAAAAAATACCTACACTTTGCAGATAATAACAATCTAAACAAAGACAATAGATTCAGCAAAGTACAACCTCTTTTTCAGCTAATGAATGAAAAATTTCTCCAATTCGGAGTATTTGAGGAACATTTATCCATTGATGAGCAAATGCATCCATATTTTGGTCGTCACAGCTGTAGGATGTATATGAAGAATAAGCCAATTAAATTTGGACTTAAAACTTGGTGCATGGCATCTTCAACTGGCTACTTGTGTTAAATGATGCCTTACGGTGGAGCTCGAGATGAGTATGATAAGAAGCTGGGACTAGGAGCTTCTGTAATAATGGATATGTTAGAAAAACTAGAATTCCCTCAACGTCACCAAATCTATTTTGATAATTTTTTTACATCGCACTACCAATCTGCGTAACTGGTACTGTACGCTCTAATCGTTTGGGAAAACCATTCCCAGATTTAAAGACTGGAAAAAAGTTGCCAAAAGGTAAACTTTTGATTCATTACAATTGTAACAATTATTTACAAATATTTCTATCATAACTTTAGGTGACATGGATGCAAAATTTGATAATGTCAATAATATTGTCTGTTGTCGCTGGCAGGACAAACGAGAGGTCACGTTGCTTTCCAATTTCTCTAATGTATACCCGCTAATTACTACATCGCGCAGGAAACGTCAGCATGATGGACAACCCAGCCAATATGTTGTCCAGCAACCTAATCTTATTAAAAACTACAATGCCTATATGGGTGGAGTAGATTTGCATGACAATGCAGTGTCTAACTACCGCATTTTGATTAGATCGAAAAAATGGTGGTGGCCACTTTGGTTGGCCATTTTGGAGTCTGCCGTTGTCAATGTTTGGAAGCTCCAATGTCTTACAGATAAAATGCTCGCACGGCAAAATATGCCACAATTGGAATATCGGGTTGAGCTTGCAACAAATTTGCTACTTACCGAAGATAACATCGATAAGGAAGACATTCCAGTGGAATCTAAAGATGAAGATGAATATGTCCCCATTTCGAATATTTCAAGAGTCTCTGGAAAACACTTGCTGGTTGCAGACCCCAACAAAAAGGCACGTCGTTGCAAGGTTTGCCACAAACCAACTATGTATGCGACTATGTGAAAAGTGTCAAGTGCATTTGCATATAAAAAACTGTTTTGCTGTGTACCATAAAGATAAATAATTAACCATAACATAGAATGCTCAACTAACTAAGAACCGCCTTTTATTTTATAAATTTTAACAACTTTTCGAAATTCAAAATTAGAAGCAATTCTGAAAATGTTATAGTGGGAAACGACCATTGTTCGACTTTTCGAACAGTCGATTCTGGCTAAACTAAAATGGGTAGATTTTTTTTAACCACAGATTTGGATTCCTTGTATGATAATTACCCTAAAAAAGTCATATTGCTCCTTAAGATCAAACATTTTTTTGGCTTGGCCCGAAATGGGTTAATGAAGTATACAGAATTTTGGTTGTGTACGTATCGTCAAACTCTTTTGACCATCGTTTCACAAACCCAAGAACATTCATATCTTTACTAATTGTAGCAGAATTATGAGGATTAAAAGTTAATTTATGGTCCACAAGAACACCTAAGTCATTGATAATATTTAACCGCTCTAAGGCAATGTCGTTTAGATAATAAGTTGCTAAGTATGGAGTGCAACTCTGAAGATAATTAAGATCGGAATGAAGCAGGCAAGAAGACGATATGTCTTTAAAACTAAAGTAAAGCTTAACACCATCCGCGTTCATAAGCACACGAGAATGTGCCACTACCAATGGAAGATCATTTCTAAAAAGAGTGAATAGCAATGGACCCAAATGACTACCCTGAAGTACTCCAGAGGTCATTTGGATGGTCTTAGAAAATAAAGACTTAAAGAGGACCTTTTGTGTACGCTTAGAAAAATATTGAAGAATCCAATCAAGCAAAAGGCTGGGGATGCCAAGTGCGTTCAACTTATATAAAAGAAGAGTATGATTAACAGAGTCAAAGGCCTTGCTGAAGTCAGTATAAATGACGTCAGTTTGCACGGCAGTCTTGAACCCTTTGATTGAGTGAGGTGTAAATTCTAATACGTTAGTAGTTGTCGATCTACGTTTTTTAAACCCATGTTGGCATGACAAAATAATTGAGGAACAAATATGCTTCAATTGAGATGTTATTAATTTCTCAAATGCTTTGGGTATGGCAGAAAATTTATAAATACCCGTATAATTGGAGGCTTCGGAATTTGTTCCCTTTTTGTGCAGGAGAATAATATATGTTTCCTTTCAGATAGACGGGAAGGCGGAAGATGTGACGGACAGTGTAAACAACTTAAGTATTGGCTTACATAGAGCCTCTGCGCAAAACCTTAATACGCAGCCTGGTAATCCGTCAGGGCCAGGTGCATATATTGGTTTGACGGAACTGATCACGATAAGAAACGAACTTTCATCAAACACAGACTCTACAATGCCATTAGACGATTGCAAGTGATAAGGATAAAAAGAATTCGCTTGATAAATCGAAGAGGAATAAGTTGTTTTGAGAAAATCAGCTAACAAATCAGCAATTGCCTGATCAGTGTCAGCTTTATTGTTTTCGAAAGACAAGTAAAACGGGTGCACTGATATCTTACGTTTTACATTGACAAAGTTATAAAATTGCTTCGGATCGCGAGAAAACCTATGTTTACATCGCTGAAGATAATCCTTATACCATTGTGATTTTTTTTTTTTAACGTTTAATATATTTTTTGAATCTACTCTTTAATTAGAGCCTAACAACAAGTTTGAGATATTTTTCTTAGACTAGTACTTAAGATAAATCCTGGGGATATTGCAGGCGGCCCTAATCACTTGTTATTGGGTTGGTCTGTCATTTCTTTTAAGACGAGTTCTATTATTAGTTCGCGTAAGGGAATTGGCAAGAACATTTGGGTGTGCATCCAGTTTCGCAGAATACTTGAGTTGCTGAGTACCTATTT
>JAEIFP010000188.1:0-56154 GCA_018903935.1 Drosophila insularis | reverse complement strand
ATTGAACATCTGATTTTTCTTAACTTGCTTTGCCTGATGTGTGTTTGTGTGTGTTGTTGGCTCGGGCTTAAACCATAGCTTACAAAAAACTTTTGACAAATTCGCGCAAGATGAGACAGCGAAAATTCGCGAAAATTATTATAATTTTTTTACATGTTCCAAACTTTTTTTTCTGTAACTCAATACGCATACACAAACTATATAGTGTGTATGCGTGTGCACTGATGATTCGAGCAATGACGTAGTAGGCAGCAGGCAGCGCTGCCGGCAGCGGTTGAGCAGAGTCGATTTATATTGACTGTAACTTGTGTTCTATTTATCCGATCAGATTGAAATTTTCGGATCTTATTTTTTTTTTACTATTACTACTCATACTATTATTACTCATATTAGTAAATTTCATAGCGATCAAGAATATATATACTTTATGGGTTCGTAAACGTCTCCTTCTGTGCGTTACAAACATCTGACCGATTTTATTATACGCTCTGCAAGAAATCAACATGTAGAGTTTAAATAATTTGAAACACGACTTTGTTTCAGGAGTATCAACAACAGAATGAATTCTTTATTCTTAAAGTCTTTTTTGTATTCAAAAACGAAATTATCAAACACCAGTGACTTTTGTCTTTGTGTTTCCGAACGGGTCGTAAGGGTTTACATGTATGTGTACTGTGACTGGCGGGTAACTCTTCTCCCCTAGATTGGAGTGAAGCCCAGAATGAAGATATGGTCTGAATGATAAATAAAAAGGGGAGTATTCAACATTTATCCTTTCCAGTATCATAGTTCCACGTAGAGGCTTTTGTATATTCTAAACTGTATCTTATTTGTACGATTTCAAGAGTTCTTAAAAATAGTTTTTTTTTCAATAACATAAGTTTTAACAATTCAAGTGTATTTCGAAATTTGTTACTTAAATATAGCTTAGTACATTCCAAATGTTCTCTTAATTGGTTTCTAGTTATACGCTTTATTTTTGACTTATGATTTTTTTGTTTTCTTGTTGATAAATTAGGTCTGTCAAACATTTTATTTTATTGTAAAACGAGGTGTTAATTTATTTCTTCCGTTCTCTTTTGGAAAAATAATTTCGTCTTTGTCAAGTTGTGCTGGGTTAGTTTTGTCTTGGTTTAAAATAGCCGTGCGTTTTTGTGTTTTGTCGGTTAATTTCTGAACTACTTCTGGGTATAACTTTCTTTGGTATAAATTTAGTTCTTGTGAATATTCGTGTTCATTGGTAAATGTAGCTTCTTTTTATACCCTTGCACAGGGTATTATAAAATTGGTCAGATGTTTGTAACGCACAGAAGGAGACGTTTCCGACCCTATAAAGTATATATATTCTTGATCAGCATGAGAAGCTGAGTTGATATTGCCATGTCCGTCTGTCCGTCCGTCTGTGCGTATGCGTTTTACTCAGCCATCTTAAGAGCTATCGGGATGAAATTTTTTTGGGGTCTTTTTATTACCTGGGAAAAATAAAGTATGAAAATTGGGAGAATCGGACCACTATATCATATAGCTCTGGAGGAAACATTTTTGCAAAAATTTGAGTATCGCCATAAAATTTACCAATATGATAGTATTTCATATAAAATCTCAGATCCCATTTGAATCTAATCGGATAAATAGAACACAAGTTACAGCCGATATAAATCGGTTAAACTTGCTGCCTACTATCATCATCAAATCAACAGAGCACATGCATGCGCACATACAGACGCAACGCTACATAAACTATATTTGTATGCGTGCGAATCGCGTCATGTGTGTAAAAGGGGATGGGGAAGAAGGAGAAGAAATTGAAATGATATTTGAAAGGTTCTGTGCATTAATGAATTGAGACACAGAAAAAGAGTTTGGAACATATAAAAATATTATGGCCATGGACTGCAAGGGTATATAAACTTGGGCACAGCCGATGTTAGCTTCTTTGATATTTTTAAATATGTGTTCTACCTGAAAATAATTCAAATGGCGTATAGCCTGTGCCTGAGTGAAAGGCATTATTATACGTGGCCAATGCTTCCCACAATATCTCTTCGTGTGTGCAAGGTAAACAACTTCTTTTTTTCAAACCAAATAGGATTCTGTAAGTTTCTGTTAGAGATGAGTGAAAACGTTCTACCGTGGAGTTGCTTGAAGATTGTTGAAATGAATGAATGATGATGAAATGATTATATTGTATTGTTTACAAAAGTCAATAAAAATGTTTTCCGCAAATTCTGGTCCTTGGTCACAAATCATCGTTTTTGGTATTCCGAAGGTACAAATAAAATGTTTGACAGATTGATACAGTCTCTAGCAGGTATTGTGTAACCGGTAGCAAATCTTGATAGTTTATCAATATATATATATTATTGTTAATATATATTTATGGTTAATTGAATATATATCCATGTGCCATATAAATCCAGTGGCTGTTGTGGTATTTCGGGTTCTTGAAATGGCACTTTTTGGGGTTGTCATATTTCATTGTTTGACAAATGCCGCAATTATTGATTGTTTGTGAAATTTTCTGTTTCATGTGGGTAAAATATATTGAGCGTATATTAAATGAGCGCATGTTTCGTCAATCCCTCTATTATTATTATTTTAAGGTGATATTCCCTAATTTAATTTTCCTGATCGTCGGGTGTTATAATTTCTTTTAAAAATTGTGTGCACCTTAAGTCCTTGTAAAGTTGACTATGAGCAAAGTATTTTACATACACTTGCTGCATTATTTTAAATATTGCATCGGTTGCAAATATTGTGCAAGTTTTATTTGGCGTTAAAACGTATCTCAACAGTTTTATCTTATTTTTGTTTTGAAGGGCACTTCTACTTTAATATTTGATTGAACGGATTTTTGGAAAATAATTTGTATATTAAAATCATTATCTGTACTTTCACTTCTTTTCTTTCATTAAAACCATATCTATATGGTCTTGTATAAAGCGGAATATTGTTTGTTGTAGGCATTTTATGTTTAACGCTGTTTGTGAATGTTAATTGGTTCTTATCGTAAAATATATCCGCAAATTCTTAACAAAGTTTCTTTAAGACTTCGATTTCTTCTATGTTTAAGTGATTGGTTCTTATTTTTTCTTTAAAGTTAAATGGTCTTGCTGTTATATTTAATTCGTTTTGAAAAGCCAAATTTACCTCGACGTTTATCAAAATAAACTGATAAACGACTGATAACCCGCTTGGCCAAGATCCGTTGCCGCTTGGACTGGGTAGGTGTGAGGGGAGGTAGACATGAGAACAAGTATTATTAGGATTAGGGGATGGTGCCGGTGACGAAGGGAAACTGCATCGAGTTATCTTAACTGCCAAGCGAAATCCTGCTGGTCATGATTCGTTGCCTCTTCACTTTAGAGCGACTGAGCCTTGAGATCAGTGGCTGACTTCGATTGCAGGAGAATAACTCATCCCTCCGTAATCCACTGATGCTTCGGCTCCACTCTAGAATATTACGGGACAAAGGTATGGGGAAGGGGATAGGGTAGACGTGGTTTTGTAAAAATGCAAAGCGTACCAATTAATAGTAACATTAGATTTTATTTGTAGTTAACTAATTTCTAAACTATCATTGTTCATGGGGGTAAAAAGGGGTTCCGCACTCAAAGCTAAAAAGGAAACCTGGATAATGAGCTCACCTGTTCTAATCCTTGTATTGAAAATCCTTGCTCTCTTGCTGCTAATTGTTGTTCTTCACTGGTCTGCACAATATGATGGTTACTTGCTAAGTGACTTTTCTCTAATTCTATGCCTAAGCTCAAACTCACCCTTGCTCTGCCTACTTATATGCTAACGTCACGATCTCCGTCCCTCTTTCGCTTTCGAGTTCCTTGCTTTTGCATTTGGCGTTGTCATGCGGCGCAGCGGCCGATGCTGAGAGATTGCCTTTTCCGCGACGCGTCGTCGCCGCTGCCACGCCAAATCGGTGGCCAGAAAGAGAGGCGTAGAGCATCGTCTGTCAAAAGAACTACAGTTAATTTTATATTGGAATATTTTAATATGCCCTCCATGGGCGTAACGAACGATAATCAACAGAAGGTTCCTGCATGGGCGTAGTCGGCAGACGCTGCCAAGTGTTGTGGTTCGTCACACGGTGTCGTTACTTTGGGCGGACAAAATGGACAGCGACCCGCCCGCGCGACTTCAGTTGGATCCTGAAAAATCGATGGTCGGCGTACACCAAGAAACAATGGTTCCGCCGTGAGCTCTGGCCTGTGCTGCTGCTGGGTTGTAGGTTGATACCGATGTTGGGAGTGCGCGTCGATGGCCGAAATCGGGCCATGGAGAGATCTAAGGGCATCTCATCGCCGTCGGCAACAATCAGGGCTATATTTGCGTTGGTTCAAATGTATTAGAAAGATCTTGCCTGGTGATGAACTTAGATCCCGTTTGTTGAATTGAATTGGAACAATTCCCAGATGTGGAATATGGTTGTCGGAGAGGCTGTTAAATATCCTGCGATGTCACTCGAGAAATAAAAAATTTTACTCGCTTTGGATATCCTTGGGAAAATAATTGTCCTTGCCGCAGAATTCTCTAAAATCCTTCGCACTAATATCATTGGGTGGAACCTTAATGACACTGGGTCCTTGGCCGTGAATATCATTGTACTAGGTACTTGTTGATTCTTCCGTTGTAAATATCCTTGTATTGGTGCATAGCCCTGATTGATGATCCTCGTTATGTTTATATTCTTCCGAATTTAAGCACTTTTCATTCACTGCACTGACTCATTCAGTTCATATACTTTGGCTTAAATTGACTCTCGTGTTTTAGGTGAGGGTGGCCGATTCCTAGGTCACCCATACCCAGGTCCCGTTAAACTCGGAGTGCGGTAGAATCCCCATTATCGACTCCCTGAGAGAGGCACCTTGAATCGCTCTATCCACTGATGGTAACTTTTGCTCTTTGTTCTTTTCTCTTGTAGTTTTTTTATACCCTTGTAGAGGGTATTATAAAATTGGTCAGATGTTTGTAACGCACAGAAGGAGACGTTTCCTACCCTATAAAGTATATATATTCTTGATCAGCATGAGAAGCTGAGTTGATATAGCCATGTCCGTCTGTCCGTCCGTCTGTGCGTATGCGTTTTACTTTTTTTGGGTGCTTTTTATTACCTGGAAAAATAAAGTATGAAAATTGAGAGAATCGGACCACTATATCATATAGCTCTGGAGGAAACATTTTTGCAAAAATTTCAAAAATTGGAGTATCGCCATGAAATTTACCAATATGATAGTATTATATATAAAATCTCAGATCCCAAAATTTGAATCTGATCGGATATATAGAACACAAGTTACAGCCGATATAAATCGGTTCGGCTAGCTGCCTACTACGTCATCATCAAATCAACAGAGCACACCCATGCACACATACAGACGCAACGCTACATAAACTATGTATATGTGTATGCGTGCGAGTCGTGTCATGCGTGTAAAAGGGGATGGGAAAGAAGAAGAAATTGAAATGATATTTGAAAGGTTTTGTGCATTAATGAATTGAGATACAGAAAAAGAGTTTGGAACATGTAAAAATATTATGGCCATGGTCTGCAAGGGTATATAAACTTCGGCACAGCCGATGTTAGCTTCTTTGATATTTTTTTATTGTTTTTGTAAGGTGTTGGGATTTTTGAAGAGGTTTGTGGTTCAGCATATTTTATTGAGGCTTGCTTATCGCAAACTGAAGTTGTTGGTTTGGTGGTTGTAGCGGGGGTAGCGGCTGTTTGCTATGACAGCAGCATACGAAGTAGAAGAATTTACTGTAATGTTTGGTTGTTGTTGTTTTAGAATAATGCGTGCTTCTCGCATTCTGCATATTTTCGTAGTCTTTATTTTGAGTAGTTCTCTTTGTTGCTGGCATTTTATGCATGAAGGGAAGGGGAAAACACGGGGTGGTCACCGTTACAGTTAGCACAGAAAGTACGAGTGCACAGTTCTGGGAGATGGGGGACAAGATTACAAGTACCGCAAATGGTTGGGTTATTGCAATTTTTAGCTGTGTGACCCAATAACTGGCATGTCTTGCACCTCATCGGGTTCGGAAAGATCAAAAGTGACCAAAATTACTCCAGAAGGTTTTGTATTGCCATCAATTTTTCTGGAAAACTTGAAAACAGAGTGTACGTTTTGGGATTTCAGCTACTCAATAATTTCTTCTTCCGGGACATTTATGAGATAGGGAGCGTAAATAGTACCTTTCACAAAGTTTAGAGAATTGTGGAGTTTGCATTCCACATCGCAGATGCCAGGCATATTGGTAACTTTATTGAATTTCTCGGCGATTTGCTTTGACTTTACTAGCATTAACAGGTTGCCGTCGCGAAGGGAGGAGATAGAAATGACTTCTTTACTTATGACATTTAGAGCTTGATGTACTGCGAAACATGAAAACTCCGATTTTGGCTTGTCAGTGTTTTTAGATGTTATGATAATAAATCGGGGATTTTGTTGGGTAGATTCCAGTAAGTGAGGTTATTCTTCTGGAAACTTTTGGAATTGTCTTTTTTTTTTGGCTCTGGGGCTTTGGGGCTCGCGCTAAGACTTGCAAAGCGGTTATCCCCTAGATTGGGGAGGGCCAGGGGCCATGGTTAGAAAAGTTAAACCGTATTACACTGTGTTTTTGATGTACACGTGAACAATTAAGAATAGAATGTTAAAGAAGAATGGCAAAAAATGCACTGGCGATAGGAAGCCAAGATAGTCGGTGACTTTAAAAAAAATTAAAATAATATATTGTAGTTATTTATTGTAAAAATTATTATTAGTATTATCATCAGGTCATTTGATTTAATAAAAATAAAAAACCGCAGTTTCTAATTTTAGTCTTCGGAAACAGTCTTCAGGGTAACTACAAGAGTACAAAGAACATTTAACAACTGTATGACATTTAACTAAAGAGATGAGATGAACGAATGTACTCATTGAATGTTTTTCTTCAACGGTACCTAATGTCTGGTGGTGGTGTTATGTCTGTTTTTTGTTCTATATATTTGCACAAGTCAGTTATAATGGAATTTTTATATTCTGTTCCCATGCCCGTAATGAACGTCTTCATTGGACCGTACTTTAGTTTGCAACAGGAATTGCTACTAAATACTTTGTCAAGTCACATACATACATACATATTAAAGAGGACATTCATTTATTTTGTTTTACCAATATTGTTTTATTTATGCCTGTATGATGCCTGAAATAGTTTCAAAGATCTTTTCGCTCGGTGCCACTTTGACTTTGGTGATACTAAGTATACCGGCTTCTTTTTCGAGCCTTTGAAAAAACTGACTTAAGTCGAGAATTCCATTGGTATACATATCGCAAATGTCAATTCTTGCTATAACTTTCTTGCCATGTTTGAATGTGGTCGAGGAATCAGTTATTCGCAAGGTCACTACTTTTCGTACTTCGTCATTTACGTTGGGCTTGGAAGCTTTTTCAAGATTTTGCCTTGGCAAGAGTTCTTGTTTATTTTCTGCGCAGAAATTGTTTTGTCTACTTTGGTACCTGGTAGTGACTTTCAGGACTTTTTTGTTCATGTCAATTAGATCGGATATTGTTATCCTTGATAGGGCGTCTGCCACAAAGTTATCTTTACCTCTCAAATACTCTACTGTAAAGTCATACTCTTCCAATTCTAGTCGCATGCGTGATAATTTTGAACTAGGATTAACCGTAGAAAATAAATATGTTAAAGGTCTGTGATCAGTTTTAACTGTAAAGTGTTTGCCATATATATATGGTCGAAAATGTGTTATTGCCCAATGTATTGCTGCTAGTTCTTGTTTTGTAGCACTCTTATTGCTTTCACTTTTAGTGAATGTTGTTGATGCATATGCAACTGGGAGTTGGAGTCCATTATAGTTTTGAGTTAAAACTGCTCCACATGCTTGTTTGCTTGCATCAGTGATTATGCAAAATTCTTTACTAAAATCTGGGTATTGTAATGAATTAGGTTGAACAAGTTGATTTTTATACCATACACCCATAGGGTGAAATGGTATATTAAAGTCGCCAAAATGTATGTAACAGGCAGAAGGAAGGTTTTCCGACCCCATAAAGTATATATATTCTTGATCAGCATCAACAGCCGAGACGATCTAGCCATGTCCGTCTGTCCGTCCGTCCGTCAGTATGAACACCTAGATCTCTGAGACTATAAGAGCTAGAGCCACCAAATTTGGTATGTAGACTCGTGTAGTATGAACACTGATCAAGTTTATTTCAAATTTCTGCCACGCCCCCTACCGCCACCGCAAATTATATAAAACCGATTTTCTTAAACACTATGCCAACTAGAGACACAAAATTTGGTATGTATATTTGCTTAGTAAATGCGCACATTTTGTAGTTGTAAAAATTTGCCACGCCCCCTACCGCCCCCGCAAATTAAATAAAACCGATTTTCTCAAAAACTATTCTAGCTAGAGACACCATAGTTGGTTGGAATATTTGCTTGGTAATTGCGCACATTTTTTATGTGTAAAAATATTGCCACGCCCCTTTCCGCCCCCGTAATTTGAAAAAACTCGATTATCTTCCGTAATTTTCTACCTTGTGCAATCAAATTTAGCACACTTAAATTTAGCACACTTAAATTTGATACTAATGTTCAGCAAAATACCAAATTTGATCAAAATCGGACTAAAAATAGCCAAGTTATGCATATAAACGTTTTCCATATGGCCGGAGTTGGCCGTTGGCTGGTGGGGGCGCTAGGGTGCTCGTATGCTTGAGTGAGCGAAATACTAAGATATGCTTGTAAAAAGCATGCAAACCGATTTTTTTAAAAATACGAAAATGCATTTGTTATTATAAATTTGAAATATTTGTTTTATTGGTGTATGGTATACCCAAGTCGGCGAGACGACTTACTTACTTCATTAAGGTACTGGAATGCCTTTTCACATTCGGCTGACCATTTAAATAGAACATTCTTTTTACACAATCTTGTTACGTGCCGTGAATATTCGGCGAAGTTTTTTATGTAACGTCTATAATAATTGCAAAATGAAGTAAATAAGTCGTCTCGCCGACATGGGTATACCATACACCAATAAAACAAATATTTCAAATTTATAATATCAAATGCATTTTCGTATTTTTAAAAAAATCGGTTTGCATGCTTTTTACAAGCATATCTTAGTATTTCGCTCACTCAAGCATACGAGCACCCTAGTGCCCCCACCAGCCAACGGCCAACTCCGGCCATATGGAAAAACGTTTATATGCATAACTTGGCTATTTTTAGTTCGATTTTGATCAAATTTGGTATTTTGCTCAACATTAGTATCAAATTTAAGTGTGCTAAATTTGATTGCACAAGGTAGAAAATTACGGGAGATAATCGAGTTTTTTCAAATTACGGGGGCGGAAAGCGTGGCAAAATTTTTACACATCAAAAATGTGCGCAATTACCAAGCAAATATTCCTACCAACTATGGTGTCTCTAGCTAGAATAGTTTTTGAGAAAATCGGTTTTATTTAATTTGCGGGGCGGTAGGGGGCGTGGCAAAATTTTTACAAATACAAAATGTGCGCATTTACTTAGCAAATATACATACCAAATTTTGTGTCTCTAGTTGCTATAGTGTTTGAGAAAATCGGTTTTATATAATTTGCGGGTGCGGTAGGGGGCGTGCTACACGAGTCTACATACCAAATTTGGTGGCTCTAGCTCTCATAGTCTCCCAGATCTAGGTGTTCATACAGACGGACGGACGGACGGACGGACGGACGGACATGGCTAGATCGTCTCGGCTGTTGATGCTGATCAAGAATATATATACTTTATGGGGTCGGAAAAGCTTCCTTCTGCCTGTTACATACATTTTGGCGACTTTAATATACCATTTCACCCTATGGGTGTATGGTATAAAAAGCAACGAATCTTCTAGCGCTGTCTGCGTCCGTGGGGACTGGATAATTATTGATAACATCAATTTTTTTATCATCAGGTATGATTCCTTTATCTGTGCATCTGTGACCTAAAAATGTCACCTCAAACATGAAAAATTAACATTTTTCTGGATGTAATTTAAGATTTGAGATTCTAAAAAAGTTTGAAAACATCTGTTAGATTTTTAATCATATGTTGTTCATAACAACCAAAAACGATTAAATCATCCATATAAAGGAAAGCTTGCGAAGGCTCAAGGCCTGAGAATGCTATTGTCATCATTCTTTGATATGAATTAAGCGCTATTTTTAGACCAAATGGTAATTGCGTAAAGCGATACGAACCATTGTTTGTTGAAAAAGACGTTATATTTCTTGAGTTTTCATCAATCTCAATTTTGGGAAAGCCCGACATTAAATCAAGGCATGAAAAATATATAGCTCTTGATCAAGAATATCATCAATTCTGGGGAGTCGGTATTTATCTGGCAGCAATTTCTTATTTATTTGGTGATAGTCAATTACTAATCGCCATTTTTATACCCTTGCAGAGGGTATTATAAAATTGGTCAGATGTTTGTAACGCACAGAAGGAGACGTTTCCGACCCCATAAAGTATATATATTCTTGATCAGCATGAGAAGCTAAGTCGATATAGCCATGTCCGTCTGTCCGTCTGACCGTCTGTCCGTCTGTCCGTCGGTGCGTACGCGTTTTACTCAGCCATCTTAAAGTATGAGATAAAGTATGAAAATCTTTGGGATCGGACCACTATATCATATAGCTCTAGAAGAAACATTTTTGCAAAAATTGGAGTATCCCCATGAAATTTACCAATATGATAGTAATAGATATAAAATCTCAGATCCCAAAATTTGAATCTGATCCGATAAATAGAACACAAGTTACAGTCAATATAAATCGGTTCAAACGCTGCCGGCAGCGCTGCTTGCTGCCTACTACTGCCATCATCAAATCAACAGAGCACACGCATACACACACAGACGCAACGCTACATGAACTGTATGTGTATGCGTGCCGTGCTTTGCTTAGAAAATGATGGAAGAAGAAAAACTTGTGGTAAAAAGAGAAATAATATTTTGTTTGTGTATTGATGAATTGAGTTGCAGGGAAAGAAATTTCAAAAAGGAAAAATATTATTGCCAAGTATACTGCAAGGGTATATAAACTTCGGCATAGCCGAAGTTAGCTTCTTTGATATTTATACCATATATATGGTATATTAAAGTCGCCAAAATGTATGTAACAGGCAGAAGGAAGCTTTTCCGACCACATAAAGTATATATATTCTTGATCAGCATCAACAGCCGAGACGATCTAGCCATGTCCGTCTGTCCGTCCGTCCGTCCGTCCGTCCGTCTGTGTGAACACGTAGATCTCGGAGACTATAAGAGCTAGAGCCACCAAATTTGGTATGTAGACTCGTGTAGTATGTACACCGATCAAGTTTATTTCAAATTTCTGCCACGCCCCCTACCGCCCCCGCAAATTATATAAAACCGATTTTCTCAAACACTATAGCAACTAGAGACACAAAATTTGGTACGTATATTTGCTAAGTAAATGCGCACATTTTGTATTTGTAAAAATTTAGCCACGCCCCCTACCGCCCTCGCAAATTAAATAAAACCGATCTCAAAAACTATTCTAGCTACAGACACCATAGTTGGTATGTATATTTGCTTAGTAATTGCGTACATTTTTGATGTGTAAAGATTTTGCCACGCCCCTTTTCGCCCCCGTAATTTGAAAAAACTCGATTATCTCCCGTAATTTTCTACCTTGTGCAATCAAATTTAGCACACTTAAATTTGATACTAATATCAAGCAAAATACCAAATTTGATCAAAATCGGAATAAAAATAGCCAAGTTATGCATATAAACGTTTTTCCATATAGCCGGAAGTGGCCGGCGAGACGACTTACTTACTTCCTTTCCATTTAGAGCCCGGAAGAGCTTTCTTGGGGACTAATAAAAGTGGGCTATTATATGGTGATACAGACGGTTCAACAATATTTTGTTCAATTAATTTTTCAACTTGACGCTGGATTTCTTCTATTTTGCTATGCGGACATCGATAATTTTTTACATATACTGGCTCATCATCATTAAGTCTCAATTTTGACTTATAAAAATTGTTTGTTGTGATTGGTTCGGTATCAAGTCCGAACACATCACTAACTCGGTGCATATTTCTTCAAGTTCTTTTTTAAACAAAATTGGAAAATTTTTCTTTAATTCACTAGTTACAGACTCTTTTCACATTTTCACATTCTATGTTATTAATGCCTACTATTTGGCATGTATCTGTGGTATTTAAGAATCGGACAAAAGTATTTTGGGCTGTTTCAATAGTGTTTGCAACATAAACACCCGGTTTAATTTCCTGATTTGGAATTAAAATGTTTTCCTCTGCTGAAGACAATTCTATTTTGCGTATCACTTGTGATATTGCTGATAGAAGTGTGGAATTAGTACCAGAGCTAAATGTTATTGGAATATAGATAGGATACGTTATGTTTTGTTGTCTATTAATAAACCAATCCTCTGAACTATTGTAATCTAATTGGCAATTAAATCTTTTTATGAAATCTAATCCTATTATTCCATCCCAGGGGATTGCGAAATTTGAATGAAGTAAATGAAATTTGTATGGAATAATGTATTTGTCTGTTTGATCTGTTTAATTGAGACTAGTCCTTTGGAGTTTATTACTCCTTCTCCTATGCCTCGAATGTCTATAATTCTATTGATTTGGATGTCGTGAAAGAAATCAAAATTTTCTTTTATAATTGCACCTGTATCAACCAAAAATGTTATCTTTTTATTTGTTGCAACATTTTGATACGAAATTGTTGAGACTTAAGTTGACAGTATATATTTTACTATTTAACCCTGTGTATCTGGAGGAGTTTGGGAGTTTCCCGAAGTATTTTGGGAAACTCGGATATTATTGTTATTGTAATTATTTCTGTTGCCTCTTCCTCTTTGGGAATAGTAACTACCTCCTCTATTATTGCGACCTCGCTGAAATAATACTGTACTTGCACTGCTAGTCATTTCTGTGCTGCAATGGATATTTACCCATTACATCATTGAAAGTAACGAAGTTACCAGCTTCCAGTATTATCTTGAGCTTTTCATGCTCACAATTTTTAATCATTGCAGAAATAGACTCGTGTGTGGAGAATTTTTCTGAATTGATTGGGTCTAGTGCGTTATCAATAAAGGCTGCCTCCAATTGCTTCCGCAAATTATCCATTTCGGTTGCATACTGGGAAGCGGTTTTGCCTTTTTGTTTTATGTTTAATAATTTAGCTTTTAGCACGTCGGGAGATTCTACTTTTACGTTATCTTTAAGCTTGTTTATTATTCCTGATATAGTGGTTTCGTCTTGTACCTTGTACAAGATTGTGCCGGTTATTTTCGACTTTATATTTTTAATAGTAGATGAATCTATATAAATCTATATATATATATATATATATTTTTTTTTTGGTTTTTGATTACCTTTAATATTTTTTTAATCAATCCTTATGTACTGTTTGTATCCTATTTATATCATTTTCAATTTTTATATTGTTATTTTTACCGATTTCTATAACCTCGAGTGGTCCTAAATAGACTGAATCAAGTTTATAAGCAGTTTCGTTTTTCAAGTAACTTTGTCTCCTATTTCTATTTTAAAATCTGATACTTTTTTATCATTTATTTCTTTTTACTTAATTTTATTTTTTTCTAAAAGTATTCGAGCTAAACTTAACTTCTTTATAATAATATTCTATATTATATATAGGATCTGTAGTATTTACGCTATTAAATTGTATTGGTAGGTTATTTTGTCTACCAAATACTAGTTTATATGCTACTTGATGGTTGAGACAACCATTAGCCCAGTTTTCGGCTAACTTGGTGCATTTGTTTTCGAAAAGATCCCAATTTGCTAGATCGGTTTTGTATCCATGATGGACCAGCTGCACCTGTGGCAATTTGTGCTGATATCATTGAGATATCAACATGGGTGAATGAATTGTGGGTTGATAGATGCGTGGCAGACCGATCGTTAAGAATAACTAAATGACGCTAAACCAACCAAATTGGACAGCTATTTGCACCTTTGCGGCACAGGTGATCTACAAGCTAAGCGCGCGCGAAAGGCAGCGCAATACAGGCGGGGTCTGAGAAGACCACAACCCCCCTCCCCATCACATCCTGCGATGCAATGCCCCCAGGCGGTCCTGCAGTCTACCCTATCTACAATCTCTCACTTTCTTCTATCAAAACTACTTTTCTTTGTTGCCCACTGTTCTCTTTTTTTTTTGTTAACCTATTTGTAATTCCTTTTTTCCAAATAAACGAATTAAAAAAAAAAGAAGTACAGACGCAACGCTACATAAACTATATGTGTATGCGTGCGAATCGCTTCATGCGTGTAAAAGGGGATGAGAAAGAAGAAGAAGAAATTAAAATGATATTTGAAAGGTTCTGTGCATTAATGAATTGAGATACAGAAAAAGAGTTTGGAACATGTAAAAATATTATGTCCATGGACTGCAAGGGTATATAAACTTCGGCACAGCCGAAGTTAGCTTCTTTGATATTTTTTTTTTAAGTTTGTAATTCTCGTTTCACTGTACCCATCATTTTCCATCCATTCTTTTTTTTTTTTAATTTGTTATTCCCGTTTCACTGTAGCCATCACAAAAGTGAGAGGGAGATGGCAAGAGAATGCTCAAAGGGGATAAGGAGAATCCTAGAGAAGTTGCATCGACTGATCTTGTCTGCCAAGCAAAGCCCGCTTGGCCAAGATCAGTTGCCTCTTGGACTGGGAAAGGGTGATGGGTGGTAGACGTGAGAACAAGTATTAGTAGGATTAAGGGATGGTGGGGGTGATGAAGAGAAACTGCAACCGCTGGCCAAGATCCGTTGCCTCTTCACTTCAGAGCGACTGAGCCTTGAGATCAGTGGCTGACTTCGATTGCAGGAGAATAACTCATCCCGCCGAAAGGGTAGGGGTAGGGTAGACGTGGTTTTGTAAAAATGCAAAGCGTGCCAATTAATAGTAACATCAGATTTTATTTGTTTATACGCGAAATATACGTATAAACGAGTTTTGCTAGGCGGTTCATAAGGGCGGAGTTGGTCGGAGTGGCGGCGCTAGAGTGCTCTTGTGTTTTTGTGAGGGTGAGCGAAATAGCATATGCATGACGCGAAATTATACCGTATACCGAAGTATATAAAGGACGCTCTATTAACAATCGAATTAAACTCTCTTAATTATTTCATTTTAATGGTTATCCAAGATAACCATCGTTTGGATGATCGTATACTTCTGATTTTATCTTTTGGAATAGTAAAAAAAACTTATAATTAATTATATATATTTTAGCTCCTGTCATTGATCAATTGGAACATCGTCTATAGTGAACCGAATGGGTTTTGGTTTATATTTCTCGCTCAACATAGTTAACATCTAAAAGTCTCCAAGGTGTTGGTGGACACAGTATTTTTTAAAAGAACTCCATTTCAGGAGTAGAGGCTCTAAGGTTAAAGATAAGTGTTTAAAATGAGCGGGAACCTCCAAAAACATGCTTCCATATGCTCATTAGTTGACGTGACAAAATGGTAACTTAGTGTGAACAGGATCTTGTGTCTTATTGAAAGAAGACAAACATGCATCTAACATATTTAGCAAGCAGTTTAGCATGTCGGTACCTGACAGACCATATTAAGGTAACTCAACATTATTTCTATTTCAAACATAATTTTGGGCGTATTTTAACATTACTTCTAAATCCAAAAATGACTTAAATTACTAATGTCTTGCATATAAAAGAAAGAAACGGTTGTGTTTGAGGAAGCCGTATATATTTCATATATATTACATATATGTAGCAAATATAGGTTTTTTTATAGTAATAAAATTTTTAAAGGAAATTTTACTCACGACTTTAGTCTACTTCACAGGTTTCCGTTGTAATCTTTGGGCCCAAAATAACGTTGAGTTTGCTACATAAAGGACAAAGAAATATACTCCATAGGTTACCTTACGCATATCGCTTCATAAGATCAAACAAACTAAGTAGTATTCATAACTAAAGATTAATTTAATACTATAAAAAGGTTTAAAGGCTCATGAGAGAAAATGAATTAAATTTAATTTTTCCATACATTTCCTTTGCATAAGAAACTGCGTGTTAAGATTGATTCCAATCAAACAATAAGTGTCCAAATTTTATGGATTATAAGAAAGGCTGACACAATTTAACACTCTATTTGTACACTTTGGGGTTACTCTTCAGACGGTTTTAATATTTTTGTTTGGCCTATCAGCGACATGTGCGCGGTAGCACGTATTTACGTGACCATATGACAAACGACTAATTTCTTATCAGTCTAGGCAGCTCCCTCTCAACTCGAAGTATTTAAATTCTATGTTTTACTGTCACTGTATGTGAACCATGTGGCGTTCGTCCCATCAGCTTTTGCAACTCCAGATACAACAGTAAAACAAATATTTCAAATTTATAAATTTATAAAAAAATCTCTTCACATGCTTTTTACAAGCATATCTTAGTACTTCGCTCACTCGAGCATACGAGCACCTTAGTGCCCCCACGAGCCAACGGTCAACTCCGGCCATTTGGAAAAACGTTTATATGCATAACTTGGCTATTTTTAGTCCGATTTTGATCAAATTTGGTGTTTTGCTGGATATTAGTATTAAGTGTGCTAAATTTGATTGTACAAGGTAGAATTTTACGGGAGCGGCAACACTTTGTTAGCTGAATATGCATAGGGCATTGTCTAGCATTGATCGGTAGCAAGCCTTTAGCTAAGAGAACCAAATTCATACAATAAAAGACATTCAATCAATCAACACTGATAATACATGGCGACCGTGACTAGAGTCACAAGGAGCAGCGTATCGGGAGGATTGTGGCAACTATACCAGGAGGATATACAAAAAAACGTCCGAGTGAGTAGAGTGTGCGTGATGGTACTTGGAGGTCAGAAAAACAAAATTAACAAAAGAATAGCACACATAAAGTGGCTGCTATTTGCCCGCATGGACGAAAAAAAACGGCGCAAAAACTTTATAATGAGCTTGAATTTTTAAAAGAGACCCTCCAAAATAGAGTACCACAAGTCACAACTCACTCAGCGCATCAGATAAAAGTTATAAAACAAAAAACCTTAACAAAACCGAATATTCCTAAGCCACTGCCGAAACAACCAGAAGTCTGCCCGACCGACTGCCCCGGACCTCTCAACTCTGCGGCATGCATTTCCGCATGCATGAAGCCGAAGACCTGTGCGAAGACCAGCACCGGCCCCGCCTGAGCCCATAGGCCCAGGACAATAGCAGCAGATCAACAGCGAGAGGGGCAAACCGCCACTTTCGCCTGCGAAGGAGCGTCAGTGCAGCCAACCGGCGACGACCAGCTGACGCAGAGGATGCAGAGGATAATCCACACATATTTTAATTAAATATAAAACAATAATTTTGTAAAAGCCTGCGGAACTAAGTAACGACAAGAAAATTAAATAAATAAAGAAAAAAAAATTTAAAACAATATATGTATATATATGCATATCAAGAATGGATACCCAAAGAGCCATAAAAAAAAAAATATGAGAAAGGGATCCATATTTCAGTAGAAAAGTTCAGCAGTTAGTATCCACAACCACTGTTAGTGTATACGAGTTAGAAATACTTTATATAGAGACATTTAACTGTTATCACTCACCACTGTTTCCCTGCACTGGAACCCAAGAAGCAATAGTATTAACAACAATTCCGGGTGTGCAGGTTAGATCAAGAATAGATGAACATCTAATTTTAGGTAGAGTAATTGTTATGACGGTATCCAAGAAATAATTCACATCCATAATATAATGAAGTGGAATGAATTATCAAAGGAATTATCAAACATTAAAGCAGAATTCGACAAATCGCATAAGTCACTAACACAAAATAGGCCGATACAGAAAACCACAGTTAGAAAGCACGTGTTAAAATTAGTTAAATGCTTCAATGAAGCACGGATACTAATATATGAACACAAAGATAAACTTACTCAAGATCATTGGTCTCACGTATCAAAGTTTTTGATCAGACTAAGATCCAATTTGACAACTATTAGAGAAAAATTCGACCTCGATATATCAATACCTAATATTCTCAATACCTCAGTAATAATTGAAACTGGTGAAGAACCAGAATCAAAAGAAGTTATTAATATCGACCAAAAGGATTTGGAAGAAGAAGAAATAGATAATCTCACTATCCCCGCTATATTAATGTCTGATTTGGACGATTCTACAGATTCAGACACTAGCTCGAGTGTAGTTGAAAAGAAATTGATTACAATGGCACAGTCAAATACTGATTTTATCAACACTGCATCAAAGCTTATACCAGTATTTGATGGTAAAGCAGAGAACTTAATAAGTTTTCTCGATGCATTGGAAATTATAGAATCAATAAAAGGCGAACACGAACAATTAGCTATTTCAATAATAAAAACAAAGCTAAACGGTGCCGCCAGAAACCTAGACTGAAATGAGACAACTATATCAGAAGTCATTTCTAGATTAAGAAGCAATGTCAAAGGCGAAACTGTAGAAGTATTATCAGCTAAGCTGATGAATCAACAGCAACGCAACAAAACAGCTAACCAATATACTTCAGAGGTTGAGCAGATGACAAAAGCTGTAGAAAGTGCGTACATAACGGACGGACTACCCCTTGCGTTAGCCAGAAGTAATACTACACAGTTTGCAGTTAACGCAATGACGAAGAATTGCGCAATTGATAAGGTAAAACTTGTCATGCAGGCTGGTACCTTCAACACCACTAACAATAACAGAAACACCCATAAATGTTTTCGACAGAGTGATAGTGGACACGATTGGTCCACTACCAAAAACAGAAAATGGAAATGAGTATACAGTCACTTTAATATGTGATTTACCTAAATATCTAGTTGCCATACCTGTTCCGAATAAGAATGCTAATACTGTCGCTAAAGCAATATTTGAATCTTTTATCCTGAAGTACGGTCCAATGAAGACGTTCATTACGGACATGGGAACAGAATACAAGAATTCAATTATAGACAATTTGTGCAAATATTTAGATATTAAAAATCTTACATCTACAGCACACCACCACCAGACAGTTGGAACAATAGAAAGAAGTTATAGAACTTTTAATGAATACATACGATCCTACATATCGGTTGATAAAACTGATTGGGACGTATGGCTTCAATATTTTGTCTTCTGTTTCAACACGACCCCCTCTATGGCACATACTTATTGTCCATACGAGCTGGTATTTGGTAAAACAAGTAATTTACCAAAACAATTTAATAGCATAGATAGCGTAGACACAATATATAATATAGATGATTATGCTAAAGAAAGCAAATATAGATTAGAAGTAGCATATAAAAGAGCTAGGGTAATGCTAGAAGAGCATAAGAATAAAAATAAGGTACTGTATGATCAGAAAGTAAACAATATAGATATATCAGTAGGAGATAAAGTATTACTAAGAAATGAAACAGGTCATAAGTTAGATTATAAATATACTGGTCCGTATAAAGTAACGGAAATGGGAGATAGGAATAATGTTATAATAGTTAATGACAAAAACAAAAAACAGATAGTTCATAAAGATAGATTAAAACTTTTTATTTCATAATAACATACATAGGTAATAGCATATATATATACATTTTTTTTTGATATATGAATATTTTTGATCATTTCATTTTCTTTATCGTTATTAAGTACAACATCATATAAAAAAAAAAAAAAATAAATAAATAAAAAAAAAATAAATAAATAAAATTTCCTAAATTTATAGATAATAAGAATTAAAATAACTTCATGAAATTACGTTATTTTTCAAAAGGAGGGAGATGTAGTATAGTGTATGCACATACGAGTTCTTATTACTCAACATAAATATTGAGCGGCAACACCTTGTTAGCATAGGGCATTGTCTTTGTCACTCAGCGACAGCGTGCCAAGTTATTACACACATTTCAAGTGGAAAGCTAATA
This sequence comes from Drosophila insularis, assembly GCA_018903935.1. Lineage (NCBI taxonomy): Eukaryota > Metazoa > Arthropoda > Insecta > Diptera > Drosophilidae > Drosophila > Drosophila insularis. The sequence continues at coordinate 36,151 of JAEIFP010000188.1, read as the reverse complement.
TGATATGCACTCATTGCATTCATCGCTTAGAGCTTGGTCAGCATGTTTCCCATACTGACCGCTAATATACATATGTGCATGCATAACTCACACTCTATGCCCGTCTTACATATTGTTACTTTACTTATATATAATGTTTAAATAAAACGGCAGCTCTGCCGCTCCGCCGACAGCTAGCAAGCCTTTAGCTAAGAGAACCAAATTCATACAATAAAAGACATTCAATCAATCAACACCTACTGATAATACAATAGTCATTGAGAAAATTGGTTTTATTTAATTTGCGGGGGCGGTAAGTGGCGTGGCAAAAATTTGAAATAAACCTGATACCAAATTTGGTGGTTCTAGCTCTTACAGTCTTCGAGATCTGCGGAGATCTCCCACCACCACATGGTTTTACGACTTATACTTTCTTAAAAAAAATAACTATATATTATAAAACTTATCGCTTCGGCAGACCAGAATAGAATACAATTTGAGCTTAAACACGCGTGTTAGGAAAAAGAATTTGCGAGCAGAGCTTTTTAACGGGTCTTTTCCCATATGTTTCGAGTCTTTTCATTGGGTGTGAGCGTGGGTATCAGTTAACTGTACTTAAAGCTGAAACTCAACCATGCAATTAAGTTGACAATGATCTTATCTTATCTTCTCTTATTTGCTCTTCATAAAAGCGCGGTTGATTTAAAAAAAGGAATCTCCGTTTGATGGTTAAATATTTGAAAGGAAAAATCTGGGTACTAGACATTAAGTCTGAAAGCTTATGACGAAAAAATCCGGTCTTAGAAAACACTAACAAAATTAAAACAAATAATTTTTCTACATTTCGTAGAAATGTTGTTTTCTAGGTGCCCTGTCAATTAGGCAACTGAACAACAAGGATCCGGGTTTGAATCCCAGGATAGTGTATGGATGTAGTTTTCGTCCAAGCCGAAGGCCTGAGTTGTCAGTGCTTGTAAAATATAGTTCGGTTGATAGTTTACAACTATATCCTATACATATAATAATAATAATAATAATAATATTAATAATTACTAATAATTAATAATTAGTATTTACAATATTAACAGGAAAGGAGGAGCCCCACTGTCTCGTACTATAGAACCTAGAGGCCGTATAAAGCAGCCTGTGACACCGAAAAAAGAAGCTGTGAAAAAGGATCTGCAAAAGTTGCATTACTTTTGTAACGCTGACCCGTAAAGCTTGGCTTATAACTGTTCTTACACTCTTTCTTGTGCTGTGTACTCTAGCTGTCTCTTTGTTTTATTTGTATTTATTGATTTTATATCGATAATTATCTTAGTGCTTTCTATGTAAATTTTAAATTTTCTGTATTTTTAAATATTTTTGCCTTGTGTTCCTTTTGGCGTTTCAATGGCTTGTTGTCTACCTACTTGCAAGCATTCTGATCGTTTTGATGATCAGTATAGAGCAATATCGTGTTGGCTCTGCGATAATCTTATTCACTTAAAATGTGCTGGCCTTAACGGCCGCGACTATTACAAATTTTCTGGTTTGTCTGTGTCTAAGCCGGATCTAGGCTTAATGCGCTGGACTTGCCACTCTTGCGACAGTCAGCAGCTTGACTTGACCTGACTGTATAGGGATCTCCGTTTAAAGTTTCTCTCTTTAAACAAACTGGCCAAACAGCTGTAAAACGAGTGTGACTCTAGCGTACATATATATGCTCTAGCGTATAAATTGAAGGTGCATGTGTTCAATTTGACGAACTCTTTCGCTCTTTCATATTTCAGTTTGATTGCGCCGTCATCTTTTGCCTTCACGCGATTCAGTGATACGTGTTTTTGTGTGTATTGTTGAAAATACCATACGTTTCTGTTTGCTGCCCTGTATTATTTGTTACCCCTGGTCATATTTATTGTACTAAGCTATGAATATGATAAGTTATCGATATGAGATACGGAATGCGGAATTATGGAACTCCATAGGTGAGACGAGGCCTACGGAAGCGAATGCGGTTGCTGCGTGGAATGCATAGAAACAGAAAGCGTTGTCCACGATGTGTGAGTGTAAGATCGTCTCAGTTGGTTCACCTCAAGAATTGTGCTACAGCAAAGGAAGGAGCCAAGCGGACCCATTCGGAGGGTGTCGCTATATAAAAAGTTGCAGCTGAGAGAGGACAGGATGAGCGACTATCTCAATATGTTCTCTAAAACCTGCTGAAGTGAAAAGAAGACGAACTAGTGGTGATCATATTACATTCGAGTTTCGAGGAATAATGCGTTGGAGACACAAGATAGTCTTCCTTCGTTGGACAGTCTCAGGATTAAGTTGCTGGAAAAAAGGGAGGAGTAAGTAGAAAGTAACAACCCCAGATGGGCAACGGGTGTACTAGGCAAATGCGCGAAGAAAAACAACTTTTAAAAAGAAGTCTCTGGTGGATATAGAGTGCTATAGTTGTGGGACTATAAAAGGGACTGCCCAAAGGTTCAAGAAAAGTTAAAGATAAATCGGTAATTACCACATCGATCGTACACAATTCTAGCTGCGGCACAGGCAGGAAATCTAGATGCTTCGGTAGGCGCAGTATGTTTGCGAATTATGGGGTCTGATCCATATTTGAAGGATCATGGAATTGTGCGTCAGTTTACTGTTCCATATAGCTGTCAACAAAATAGAGTGGCTGAAAGCAAACCGGACGCTTATCGAGATGGCAAGATGTTTGCTTTTACACGCGGATATGGAGCAGTTTCTCTGGTCAAACCAGATCACCAACAACAGCTGTAGTTGGTATGACGCCCTATGAGGCTTGGACTTTAATAAAACCCAATGTGCAGGGTATGCAAATTTTTGGATTAATAGCAGTCGCATTAGATAAAAGACGACGAAGCAAGTTTCAGGCCAAGGGCAGAGAATATTTGAAGAAGCGAGAAAAGTACGCAATCTTCTTGTGGACAATGCGAAAATGAACAGCAGGTGTTGAGGCTAAACAAAGCGATATATGGATAAAACAAGCAGGAAGGGAGTGGAATGCCAAGTTGAACGCAGCGCTATGTGATCTTGTATTCACTTCTTGCAAGAACGAGCCGTGTCTTTATCAGCAGGATACAAAAGGTAGACTTTAATAATATATGTGGATGATTTACTTATAGATTGCGATTAAATTCGAATGTGTCGATAAGAGGCCGTTACAAAAGTTTTTGGACAAGTAAACCGGCATGGTGATACAGATCACAACACATGGATCTCCCGCCTCTCATTTGCATCCTTTGTGGGTGTGGGTGAGATATTTTTTTGGCTCCTTCGCCAATTTGCTTTGCGCCTGATAGCATCAGCTGTTTAGTAGTGTTGTTCAACGTAGGACACAGCTGATACGTGTAACAGACACTGTAAACTTACAGCCCCTAACCGCACACATAAGCGGTGCATACTTCTAGGCTGTACCTGGTCGAACGGTGGAATTTTTAAATTGGGGAATCTACCGGCAAACTCAATACCAAGATTGATAACGGCTCAGTAATTTGCTCAGTAATTGGCATCTGCCGCCATGGCAATGGCAGGCATTTCAATAGTGTATGAAGAGGATGGTTAAAGGGCTTCTGCTCGGCGAGTTTTAATACCGCCAGAACAGCCCAGCCAATGGTCAACTCCAACCGCTTGGACTCCCGATCCGAGCGAAGAGATTGGCTCAGCAGATTGGCCCTCAGCAGGCGGATCAGATAAACGCATTATGCGAACCAGTTGGTCACGGAGACGAAGACCTAGGTATTCTACTCCGGTCAATGGTAAAAAAGTCAGGTGAGCTGGCTAGGGCACTGAGAAACGCCAGATATGTCAACAACAAAAAAGAGAAGCAGGCGGATCAGATAAACGCATTATGCGAACCAGTTGGTCACGGAGACGAAGACCTAGGTATTCTACTCCGGTCAATGGTAAAAAAGTCAGGTGAGCTGGCTAGGGCACTGAGAAACGCCAGATATGTCAACAACAAAAAAAAAATATCAAAGAAGCTAACATCGGCTGTGCCGAAGTTTATATACCCTTGCAGTCCATAGCCATAATATTTTTACATGTTCCAAATTTTTTTTCTGTAACTCAATTCATTAATGCACAGAACCTTTCAAATATCATTTCAATTTCTTCTTCTTCCCCATGCCCTTTTACACGCATGCCGCGACTCACACGCATACACATATAGTTTATGTAGCGTTGCGTCTGTATGTGTGCATGCGTGTGCTCTGATGATTCGAGCGATGACGTAGTAGGCAGCAGGCAGCGATTTATTTCGACTGTAACTTATGTTCTATTTATCCGTTCAGATTCAAATTTTGGGATCTGAGATTTTATATATAATACTATCATATTGGTAAATTTCATGGCGATACTCCAATTTTTGCAATTTTTGGAAAAATGTTTCCTCCAGAGCTATATGATATAGTGGTCCGATTCTTTCAATTTTCATACTTTATTTTTCCCAGGTAATAAAAAGCCCCCAAAAAAAATTTCATCCCCATAGCTCTTAAGATGGCTGAGTAAAACGCATACGCACAGACGGACGGACAGACGGACATGGCTATATCAACTCAGCTTCTCATGCTGATCAAGAATATATATACTTTATAGGGTCGGAAACGTCTCCTTCTGTGCGTTACAAACATCTGACCAATTTTATAATACCCTCTGCAAGGTTATATAAAACACAACTTCCAACTAAATGACAAATTACTTACGTTTTCTGTGAACAACGCGCGTGCATACATATCTACATAGATACTTAGCTGTGTACTTACGCATGTACGTATCAAAGCATATGTATATCAAAGCATTCGTCCATATGCACTGATCGTTTGTTTTGTTTTTTTTTTTTCGCGCACCACACTCGCGGTGTGTAAAAGCGTTCGTTTTGTTCTTTTTTTTTCCCTCCGCACAACCACAAAAAAAATTATTAACATAATTAAGCTGTTTTTCGGAGTAGTGGTGACACGTGAGTCGAGTCCTGATATCGATAGGCGGCTCAAGCGCGCCAAATTCAAATCACATTATTTTCGATTATGTATTTTTTTTATTCCAGCGTTATCGTGCCCATATATTTATATCCGTCCATCATATATAATTTTTTACGGCCATTATTTTGCGCACATATATATATCCAGATCCAGATTTATATTTATATTTTTATTTTGCCCTATACATCTTTATTTATATATTTCATCCGTGTTTTGTTTTATACGTACTCCCATCGTTCCTCACGAATCCATATAAACTTGTTTTGTAACCATTTCGCTTCGTCTACGTGTAATTTTCGATCCGCATTTGTGCGCTCGTATATTGTTCCGCATCTATCCCCGTTAAAAGGGCTCCGTTTCCGAGCCACACGCGAGAGAATTCTACCGCAATCCTGCGGTGCACAGTGAGAAAATTCTTGCGTCCTCATACAGTCCACTTCTCATTTTTTTTTTTTTGTTGTTTTTCCGAAACCAAAAAGCGCACAAACTCGGTGTTCGTCGGTAAGGTCGGCTCCGTTGGGGCCGCCGGGGCATAGAGTTCCTCCGTGTGAGGTGGAGACATTTGATGGCGACAGCCTAGCATGGCCCACATTCCGCGATTTGTTCGCCGCCATTTATATCGCCAATCCGTATTTGTCACAAGTGGAGAAGCTCTATCACTTGAACGCTAAGACGCGAGGGGAAGCGAGAACCATCGTGGCTAAGTCCCCCCTGAAGAATGAGGGTTTCCAGGCCGCGTGGGAGAACGTCACCGCACGGTATGAAAATAGCCGTCTGCTTGTCATGACTCAAGCCAGACAACTCCTTCAAGAGTCGGGAAAACCCTTGCGAGAGCTGCAGACTGCGTTTCAAGGGTGTCTTACCGCGCTTGAGCGGTCGGGTGTTAGTACTGAGAATTGAGACGTCTTACTTATCGCCATATGCACTAGTAAATTGCCGAAGACCACAATCCTCCTGTGGGAACAATCAGTGCCAAATAAGACTGTCGACTCAACTTGGTACGATTTGAACCAATTTCTTACCGATCGGTATCGGGTCCTGGATGCCACCGAAGAACATAAGTCGGCCCCAAGTGTCCAAGCCATCCCCATTGGCCCCCGCAAATCCTCTGCAGTGATGAAGGTCAAAGCGTTTCCCGCGAAAGCTCAACTCAAACCGGCGTCTTGCAAGCTGTGCCATCGGGAGAATCACCCAATACGGCTCTGCCCTAGTTTTCTTGATATGCCTGTTCAGAGGCGTTTGGAAAACATTAGACAGCAGGGACTCTGTCTGAACTGTTTTGACGCGGTCATCAAGTGAAGGGCTGCTCCAGTGCGCATAATTGCCATTCCTGCAAGGAACGTCATCGTACTCTGTTGCATCCTAGTGATGTGTCCGTGTCCTCGCCGTCCGCTGCGCAAGTCCCACCATACAGCGCAACAGTGCGTCCGTCCACGAGCAACCAGCTCACAAATGCTCAAAGTTATTTTGCATCTACCCCAGGCAGAGGCCTCTTAGGCACTGCGATTGTCACTCTGCACCATCGCGGTGTGGATCACCATATTCGTGCTTGATCGACTCTGGGGCCGATTGCGGAATGAAGCACGCCTCCTCAAGGATCCCGTCGTAAAAACGCAGTACGATGCCATTATTCAAGAGTACGAGGAATTGGCCGCCGCAAGATGGGAAAAACTTCTATCTCCCCCATCACGCGGTGTTTAAGCCCGATAGCACCACCACCAAGGTACGCGTGGTATTTAACGCGTCAGCCTTAACGATGTCTTGCACACCGGGACTACTCTTCAGGCCGATCTCACGCTATCAGGTACTGAAATGGCGGTTCTTTTAATTCGATTTCAACACTGACATAACGCAGATGTATCGACAAATCCGAGTCGACCCCAGGCATACCCCCTTTCAGCGGATCCACTACCGAGATCGCTGCGGCAATATTCAGGATTATGAGCTACAAACTGTCACGTTTGGGGTTAACTGCGCGCCATTCTTGGCGATCCGAGTCCTTTTACAACTGGCACAAGACGTGCAAGCAATGTACCCTCAGGCGAGCGAAATCCTTCGGAACTACATGTATGTCGCTGATGTCCTTGCCGGCGCTCACACTGAAGCCGACGCCCGTCTCGCCATACGAGAGCTTCAAGCTGCCCTCCAATCTGCGGGCCTCCCGCTTCGGAAGTGGACTTCCAATAAGAAGGAAGTACTTCAAGGTATTCCGAGAGAGCACCTGCTGCGAGAGGACTTTCTCGAGCTGGAAGACGCGAGCACTGCAAAAATCTTGGGCATCCGCTGGCAAGCCGCCGAGGACGTCTTCTTCTTCACCGTAGCGGACCCACCATTGAAGGAGTCGATCTCCAAGAGGCAGGTTCTGTCCCATATCGCTAAACTCTTCGACCACGCAGCAAATCTGGCTAACCGAACTGGGCTGGGATGATGTTCTGCCGCCTCTCCTGCTGCAGCAATGGCACGAACTTCTGCAGGATTACCCAGGCCTCAGTCAACTCCGCATCCCCCGTTGGCTAAACACCAGCGATAAGCTCTTGTGACAGCTTCATGGCTTCTGTGACGCGTCACAGAAAGCGTATGGAGCAGCCCTATATATGCGGGTTCGGTACGGCGATCAAGTAAGAGTCCATTTATTAACGGCTAAGACCCGTGTAGCTTTAATTAAAACAGTCTTGCTGGCGCGGCTGGAGTTGTGCGGAGCGGTTTTGCTAGCCGATCTCTGGGCGTCGATCGTTCCTGAACTCCCAATCCCACCTGCAACCTCCCAGTTTTGGACTGACTCTTCCATCGTGTTGACTTGGCTCAATAAACCCCCGTGTAGTTGGTCCACCTTCGTGGCCAATCGGGTATCCAGCATCTCCAAAAGCACCAGTGGCCAAAGCTGGTCACATATGCGCTCCGAGGATAACCCCGCTGATCTGGCAAGTCGTGGAGTCTCCGCGGCCGAGTTATCGGCCAGCAGTCTCTGGTGGCATGGGCCGGACTGGCTCCAGCGGGACCCCGAGTATTGGCCAACTCTCAATAATGAACTCCCAGACACCCAGCTGGAGCAACGAGTTCAGTGCCACACCACCGCGACCACCCTATTCGATGACGTTAGCGAACGTTTCTCGGACTACGGTAGGGCATTACGAGTCACCGCGTACATCCTACGCTTCGCCACAAAAAGGATTTCGACGCCTTCTACGGTCCGCCTCACCAATGACGAACTTCTCTCAGCCGAGCGCGCCTTGATTCGGACCCACAGCGCATTTACTCCGACAATGGCAAAACCTTCGTAGGGGCCTCAAAGGCGCACGAAAAATATTTCCTGAACGCCACCAAGCTTGATATAATGAAGGCATTTCCCCAGCACATTTTATCCTGGCAGTTCATTCCGCCGAGCGCGCCCCATATGGGAGGACTGTGGGAAGCAGGGGTCAAAAGTTTTAACACCCTGATTTACAAGTCCTCTTCTACTGTCAAGTACACGTTCGAGGAACTTTCCACTCTCCTGTGTAGGATCGAAGCGTGCCTAAACTCCTGGCCAATTTCTCCCATGAGCGAGGATCCAGAGGATCTGCTGGCCTTAGGCCCGGTACACTTCCTGATTGGAGGACCGCTCTTATCCAATGCGGAACCGGAGATTCTGGTCGAGATTAATTCGCTGATCAACCGATGGCAGCGACTGAAGGCAATCCAGCAGGCTTTCTGCCGCCGATGGAAGAGTGAGTACCTCAAGGAGCTCCACAAACGGAATAAGTGGAAATTACCGACTCGCAGCCTCCAGAACGGCGACCGCGTGATCGTGTCCGAAGATAATGTCACCACAGCGCATGGGTCTATCCGAAGACCCGTAGCGAAGCTCATCCTATTGCAAGACAGCAGGAGTCCTGAGCCTAAAACCCTTTCGCGACTCCCAATCCCTCTATGTTCCGTCCTCGTCTCCGTGCATGTTGTTCGTTCTCGTGTATCGACAAATCCACTCTCCCCTACGTAATTTCTAATAGCGACATGGCCCCCACGCGTCTGCCGCACCACCGCAGCAATCGATCTGCTCCACATGGGACGAACGCGTACCGATGCCGGGTCTGTCGGGGGGTTCACCCACTCCGGCAGTGTCAGCGCTTCCTGAACCTCCGAGGGGAAAAGCGGCTCCGGCCGGTGCTTGGCCCAATTGCTTGGCACACGAGCACTCATCCGACGCGTGCCGGACTCGCCATGGTTGACGACGATGCGGGCAAAAGCACCATACCCTGCTCCATATGGCCGACCAACCGCCGAGACAACGCGCCTCATCCCGGCGTCGCAGCCAATTACCCTCCCCCGGACGTGCGGCACCACCGCCACAACCCCGTTCCCGATCATCTTCCGACCGCTCCGCTTCTCCAGAAGGCGCAGCCGAGATCTCTCTCTCCTCCCTGCTCCACGCCAGGACGACAACTGTTATGCCAACAGCAGTCCTCCGGTTGGGCAATGGCTCGAAATCCTTCGAGACCCGCGTCCTCCTCGATGCGTGTGCGGCTGAGAGCCGCATCAATCTTTCTTTTGCCTGGTCCCTGGGGTTGGCTGTGAACAAGGTCGGGGTCGACCAAGCCTGAACGGCCGTCCTCGAGTCGAGGTCCGACAATACGTTCCGGCGGAATGGTATATTCCGGGTCGAAAAGGACCTGCTCATCCGCACTCCCATCCGGGAAGTGTCGGCGCCGGTCCGGGAGATGCTCGCCACCCTGATCCTGGCCGACCCTATTTCTATCGGCCGGCTTCGGTGTCCGTGGTGCTCGGGGCAGACCTCTATCCTGAGGTCATCCAATGATTGGCAATTTTCTTTTTCTTTGATATTTTCTTTAGCTTTACTTTACTTGAGAGAGTTTTTTCTTGATTGCAGATCATTTGACCTTTCGCTTTCCTTTTGCATAAAAAAAATCGGAAAATACCAGATCGAACATGATTTTTTTTTTGTCAAGAACTTAGGACTTACCCATCCGTCCGGTCCGTCGAAGGCCTTCGTCGTCCGATGGATGATGCTTAGGAATAAATATGTTAGGTTAAATCAAGCGATTGGTATTCCTATGCAATACATTCGTTCTAAGGGACTCTCAATCCGCAACGAAGAAACTTCTCTGCCCGTATACGATTCGGGCGGCTATTCAAGCTAGTTGACTTTGCCGAAATGTATCTATGCCCTTCACGGTGTGCAGCTATTGAGCCCTTGGTGTCTCAAAAATATCCCTGGCAAATTCTCGGAATTCAAATATGAAATTCCTTGCTTAGGCTCTCAGCATTCAAATCGATTGCGGCTAAATTTCCAAAAGTACTTATAAACTTTCAAAGATTTAAGCATCGACAAAAATTAGCTTACGATAATAAGATTCACAAAACTTTCTAATAATTGACAAGAAAATTTTAAATTTAAATTTTTATCTTTTTTCTGGAATAGCAGCGTGGTTTAGACGTCTAGCCAGGGCGGAAGTTCGTCCGAAAAGTGTGTGACCAATGCCTGCTAGGGTTGCACTAGTAGAACTATCGAACTTCTAAGCTCAGCTGATTATTTTTATCGACACAATTACCCACCACTTATTGAAATACAAACTAAAATCCAAAAATAAAACTAGCGGCAGAAACTGGGCACTACAACCACAGGATAATACTAGAGCTTGCTTCGAAGTATTAACCTGAAAAAAGTCAATTACTGCCTAATGTCCTTAGCGTGATAGATTTCTATCAGTTTGCCATTTAAATCCTGTAACACATAATAACACATAATAGTAGTAAAACAGTTCGAAAGCTGTAAGGAATTGCACATAAAATATAACTCGGAGCCGAAAGCCAAACTGATTATAGATGCCTGCTCCCCAGTTGCTTGGCCAACCCACTACTACCACTGCTACCCCACATCTGGTGTCCACAAATTCAACGCCGCCACGCGCTGCCTTTAATCCAACGATTTCCACCACATTTGGCTTTTTTATACCGCAGGATTCGTATTTTGGCAACAGTTTAATACCTGTTCTACCGCGTCTTGAGCTTCCAACATCAACATCGACAGCGTCTCCACCCATAACCCCGATAACGAACGCGAATAATCCGAAATAATCATGCCGAGGCTAAAGCTTAATAAACTGGAGGAGTATTTGTCGGGTGTTGATGGTTTTGAGAAACCAAAAATTCTCTTAGAACAATATCCAACTCCTCCACACATTGCTGCTTGCATGGTGCATCACATCCAGACCCAGCATGAGGAGATTGAGGGTAAACTTGTAGGTGATTTGCGTTGCGGCTGCGGCATGTTAAGCATTGCCAGCCATTTATTGGGTGCTGACTTGATAATTGGCTTTGAGATCGATGGAGATGCCATAGATGTATTTAAAGGCAACATCGACGATATGGAGCTACCCAATGTGGATTGTGTGCGCACAGATGTGCTACAATTGCAAACGGAAGCGATTGGTAGATGGGGCAAAGTATTCGATACAATTGTAATGAATCCACCATTTGGAACCAAGCACAATGCCGGCATCGATATGCAATTCCTTGAAGTGGGCTTGTCTCTGGCTAGCGGAGCAGTCTATTCCCTGCACAAGACATCAACACGTGACTACATTCAAAAAAGATGTCCCAAATGGAATGTTAAGGGAAAAGTTGTTGCCGAACTTCGTTACAATCTCGATGCCAGTTACAAATTCCATAAACACAAGTCCAAGGACATTGAAGTCGACTTGTGGCGTTTTGTGCATGTCGATGAAACAATTTAATTTTTGTGACAATTATATTAGATCTATGCTAGAAACAAACAAAAAAAGAGAAATTTATTAAAAAAAATGCAAAAACATTGCATTTTAATGTTTGATCTTATTTTGTAGATTTTTTTACAACATTTAATTATTAGTTTATTTTATTATTTGTGTAATTATATTCTTCAAATTATTGATTTAAAAAAAAAAAATAAAAAAAAATCTCTCTCGAACTCGAGACCTTAGCCACAACAAGTTTAACTTAGCACTAACGCATTTTTGGAAGTTACTCTGTACAAAATTACGTCTAAAGACTTCTTGTCCTACCTTGAAATTAACATCCTTGGTTCTCAGATTATATACCTTTGCATTCTGCTCAGCTGCCTGTGCTATATTCTTCTTGAGCAAATTACGTCGTAACTGATCGTCCTTTATCGTTATCGTTATTCGATTCATTTAGCATGCTAATTTTTTCGAGAAGAATGTTTTGGGAACCATGTGTGGCCATGTCAAAGCCAAACAAAGCATGGAAAGGAGGGCATCCTATACTCTGATGATACGAATTCCTTAGTGCTAAATTCCTAAATTCGCTTGCCTTGAATTGTGATCCGTTGTCGCTAACCAATATCTCGGGGACTCCATATCTGAAGAATATGTTATCCTGCAGGTACTCTTGAATCACATTGCTCTTAAAAACTTTAAGGGGTTGAAGCCAATGATACTTCGATAAATTATCAACCACTATCAGGAGTCCGATATGCCCACGTTTGCTTCTCGGATATGGTCCCAAAAGATCAATATATTATCGCTGAAAAGGTCTCTCTGTTACTGCGGGCTTACCCATCTGTGGCTTTAAGATTTGGTTGGGTGCTTTCGTTGACTTGCACGTCTCGTCTCGTGTTTCGTATATAATCACGCACCTGTACCACCATGCCAGGCCAAAAGAATGTCCGACGTATGAGCACCAAAGTTTTTGCCATTCCGCCATGTGCAGATATCTTATCTTTATGAGCTCTTTTGATAACTTCTTTTGTCAAACTTTGTAGGATCCATAATTTCCAAATATTGACTTGGCTGGACTCTGTTCCATCATCATGCCCCGTGCGTATATAAACAAATTGATCTAATATTTCTAAATCCGGATATCTTTCCTATTCTTTTTCAATTTTCTGTCTTAGTTGTCGATACTCTTCGTCATTGAAACTAGGAGACTAAGGGTCGCCCCTTTCAAAGCACACAAATCCTCTGAAAACATTATGGACAAGGCGCCGGGCACTATCCATACATAGAAGCGCTGTTTGATTGGAGTTGTTTTTTGATTCTATGTCATGAACAATAAGTGGAGTTCAGCCTAATCCCTGTTGTTTAAAGTCCGGAAACAACTGATTCACATCATTTAATTTTTTTTCTTGCTCTAGGGTTAATAAACATTTCTTTTCGTCATCAACCGAGTGAATATTTTTTTTGTGGGAGTCTTACAACGATCTCGCTGAGATGAAAATTCTGGACATAACTCAAAAGATTTCCAGAAATCGATTCCTAAAATGACTCGTTTCGCTAATGACGGGATAATAGAAAGAGGAAGAGATTTTCGCTTGCTTTCGTATTGCACCTCGGTTCTTATTATTCCGGTAACTGGATGTCTTTGCCCATCTTCTGTGGCCACACTCGAAACAATAGTTGAAAATCGGGAATATTTCGTCCAGTCTTTTGCTGGATGTTATGTTATGTTGGGCAAGAGGTTCCGCCGCTAGGAACCTATCATGCTAAGGACATTAGGCTGTAACTGTCTTTTTTCAGGTTAATACTTCGAAGCAAGCTCTAGTATTATCCTGTGGTTGTAGTGCCCAGTTTCTGCCGCTAGTTTTATTTTTGAATTTTAGTTTGTATTTCAATAAGTGGTGGGTAATTGTGTCGATAAAAATAATCAGCTGAGCTTAGAAGTTCGATAGTTCTACTAGTGCAACCCTAGCGAAGTGGCATCATGCGCGATCGCAGGCATTGGTCACACTCTTTTCGGACGAACTTCCGCCATGGCTAGACGTATAAACCACCCTGCTACTCCAGAAAAAAGATAAAAATTTAAATCTGAAATTTTCTCGACCATCAAGCCGAATTATAAATTAAATAAATTTTGTGAATCTTATTATCGTAAGTTAATTTTTGTGGATGTTTGAATCTTTGGAAGTTTCTAATAATGCTTTGAGCCTAAGCAAGGAATTTCATATTTGAATTCCGAGAATTTGCCAGGGATATTTTTGAGACACCAAGGGCTCAAAAGCCCGTGAACGGCATAGAGACATTTCGGCAAAGTCAACTAGCTTGAATAGCCGCCCGAAGACCGCCCCTTAGACCTAATGTATTGCATAGGAATACCAGTCGCCTGATTTAACCTAACATATTTATTCGAAGGCCTTCGACGGACGGATGGGTAAGTCCTAAGTTCTTGACAAAAAAAAAATCATGTTCGATCTGGTATTTCCCGATTTTTTTTTATGCAAAAAGGAAAGCGAGTTCAGTGTCAAATGATTCTGCAAACCAGATAAAACTCTTAAGTAAAGTAAAGCTAATGAAAATATCAAAGTAAAAGAAAATTGCCAATCATTGCTAAAAAAAATTAAAACGAGATTAAGAATCGCCTTTCACTGTGTGAGCGAGCCTACAGTTATTTATAATTAATATCGTAATTTAAATTGGTGATTTCCAAATTCCAAATGACATTTTCATTTTTGAATATCTATAAGTTTATATATATCAGCTAGAGAGCTGCATGAATGATAGAAAAATCAATTCGAGTTAACAACATTCAAAACCAAATGAATGAGTGTGCGACGTAAAAATCAGTCGCACAACATTCAAACTAAACAAAACGAATTGAATGAGTTAGAAAGTGAGTCAATGAGTTGCTATGATTCGAATGCATTCGAATTCCAATTCTGATTTTAGTATTTATTTGTATTGTATGTTTTTGAACTATATGTGATTACTATACGAGAAACTTGTGTGGTCAGTGGCTCAGTGGGGACCTACACAGACTACAATACTGCTGTTATCGGGTTCAAACCCCCTACAGAGATAGAGGTGAATTTTTTTTCCAACTAGTGAAGTAATATTAAAAGGTAGATCCATCGTGTATATGATGGATTAGAGAATATGATTTTTTTTTATAATATATTTAGAAAAATTAGATTTTACAAGATTTGTCCCAAATTGTGAAATCCAAAACTGCGTACTACAGTTTTTGGTGTATAGCATATTTTGATTTTAATAGCCCCCATTTCGCCATTATTTTCCCTACATTTTTGATAAAATAATTAGTTTTTGTTGCTTTTAAACATCGCAATAAAATGAGTCAATTCGAATAATTCTAATGATTCGAGTGCCTTAGTACAATTCAATGCTTTGACACTCAATTCATTGCCTTTCATTAAACAGAGTTACGTATTTTTAGAGATATGACAAGTTCTAACTCACACTCATTCATTTCATTGTGTAGTTGTCACTCATTCATTTGAATTCAATTCGAATGGATTCAATTGACTTTGACTTTTCTCTCATTCATGCAGCTCTCTAATATCAGCCTTACAATTAAGATTCAAGAAAAAAAAAAACATATTATCCCTAAAATGTGAGCGGTGAGCTAAATTGTATTGGAATTTTCCAGAATCTTGCGAAACGAAAATTATTGGTTGGGAGGGTTTATACGCGAAGCTATATTAACATCCTCATAGCTTTCCTATTCGTGCGATACTGATATACTCTTTTTCTCTCTCCTTCTAGTTCATCTCTTTTGGTTAAGTAATTGTGTAATATTCGTTCTCTAGGGACTTTGTTTTATTTTATGTACAAAGTGTGTTGAGTAATGCTGGTCCAAAGAACCCCTCCAAAGACTGTTTGCTAGCCGACACCCAGAAGTCCCACCCGGACCAAACTGCTCGATACATTAAGCCCGTAGATGTGCTGGCTTTTACCTAATTTGTGGTAGGTAAACAAGCAATTTCAAATCGAGCAGCTGAGATAAATGTAAATTAAATTTTTGAGAGAATGGAATATTTAATTGATCAGAGATTGGGAAATTTGAATTTAAATAATTCAGTTGGACGATCTAGCAACCACGAGGAGCATCGCGTTCCAACCCCAAGATCAGATTCAATATCACACCATTACATTAATCCTGGAAAAGCCGCCCAATTAGTAGAAAGTTGGGGTATTAAATTTGATGCGTCTCCTAAAGGTCCTACAGTATCAGAGTTTCTATACAGAATAAAAGCATTAACTGTAGACAATTTTCAGAGTGATTTTACACTGACCTGAAGAGCCAAGGAATGGTATTGGCGTTATCGAAAAGAACATGACGAAGTTATTTGGGAAGAGTTTTGTATGGATTTAAAACAAGAATACGATGATTTTAAGGATGATGATTTGATTCTTGAAGAAATACGTAACCGAAAACTGAGGAATGGTGAAGCAATTTTTGTTTACTATGAAGACGTAATGACATTGGTATCGAGATTGGTAATACCTATGGAGGAAAAACGACTCGTACATCAGCTACAAAGAAACCTGATTTCGAAAGTACGAGAAGCTTTATGAAACGTTCCAATTGAATCGGTATCTAAACTTCGCCAATTGGTGCACCGCCGAGAGCAATTTCTCCGTGAACAATCAGGAAAACGCATTGCGAAGTATACAAATATTAGGAAGAATATCGCTTTACTCTAAGAGCCAGACGAAAATCCCGAGGAAGAAGATGTCCAGTCGGAGTTAAATGCAATTCACGTCAAGGAAAAGAAATACATTTGTTGGAATTGTGACATGGAAGGACACAGATGGGACATGTGCTTAGAAAAATGTCTACAAACCACAATGTGACGTATGTCTATCCCGTTCGAAAAGCTCCAATCAGGGCCCATTATTCCGTCGCAATCGAGTGGACCCTCAGTAGATGTCAAGGATTATACAACGACAAACAGATTATTGTTCGTGAGATCGAAAAACAACTCCAATCAAACAACGCTTCTATCCTGTGTCGCCAGCGGTTGAAAAGTTAATGTATAAAGAAATAGACCGAATAGGAATACCAGTCGCTTGATTTAACTTAACATTTTTATTCCTAAGCATCATCCAGAGGACGACGAAGGCCTTCGACGGACCGGACGGATGGGTAAGTCCTAAGTTCTTGACAAAAAAAAAAATCATGTTCGATCTGGTATTTCCCGATTTTTTTATGCAAAAGGAAAGCGAATTCAGTGTCAAATGATCTGCAAACAAGAAAAAACTCTATCAAGTAAAGTAACTCTAAAGAAAGTATCAAAGAAAAAGAAAATTGCCAATCATTGTTAAAAAAATTAAAACGATATTAAGAATCGCCTTTGACTGTGTGAGCGAGCCTATAGTTATTTATGATTAATATCGTAATTTAAATTGGAGACTTCCAAATTCCAATTGACATTTTTAAGTTTATATATATCCACCTTACAATTAAGATTCAACAAAACAAAGCATATTATCCCTAATTTGGCTTTTGGATGCCTGAAATGATCCAATTATTTAATTTGATTACCGTTTATAATAAGAATCATCATTTTAGTTTAGTCAAATCGGATTATGTTTCCGACTTATTGACGTATCTTGTTTGAGTAAAAGTTGTGTGATCTTCCTTGTGGCGAAATGTGAGCGGTGAGCTAAATTGTATTGGGATTTTCCAGAATCTTGCGAAAAGGAAAATCATTGCTTGGGAGGATTTAGACGCGAAGCTATATTAACATCCTCATAGCTTTCCTATTCGTGCGATACTGATATACTCTTTTTCTCTATCCTTCTAGTTCATCTCTTTTGGTTAAGTAATTGTGTAATATTGTTGAGCAATATGTGTTGAGTAATGCTGGTCTAAAGAACCCCCCCCAAAGACTGTTTGCTAGCGGACAGAAGTCCCACCCGGACCAAACTGCTCGAAACATTAAGCCCGTAGATGTGTTGGCTTTGGCCTAATTTGTGGTACTCTTGCCCATCATAACATCTGACGATTAGGGACTGCGAGAGAGACTACCTATATAGGCTGAACCTGACCTCTTCTTGGTTCAAAGAAGATTCTGAGTAAGAGGGGATGTTCATGATATAGATTTATTCCGGGTTGTGTACATTACATATCAAGCAAAACACCAATCTCCGGCCAATAGCCGGTGTTGGCCGTTGGCTGGTGGGGGCGCTAGGGTGCTCGTATGCTTGAGTGAAATACCGCACGTGTCTCAGTTACAAACGGGTGTTCGGGTTAGATGCTCGTACTGGATTAAATGGCGATGCCCATGGGAAAAATCAAGTCACCCCTCCTGGTGTGACCGTAGATGCCGAGGATCAAAAAACCCTCCTCACTCCTCACTGCTCTTTGCCGCTCACTGCTGTTCACCCGGTGGCGTGAACGTACCGCCCCCCTTGCAACATGTTGCAATTGCCACCCTGGACATATGTAGGATGGGGGACGGCAGCGTCCTGGAGCGCCTAAATCCCACAGGAGCCGGAGACGACCCATCCGAACACGGTGCTCTGGGCTGCGGGAGTACCATTTGACCGGGCACACAGCATGGTTGGATGACCTCAGGATAGAGGTCTGCCCCGAGCACCACGGAAACCGAGGCCGGCCGATAGAAATAGCGGTCGGCCAGGATCAGGGTGGCGAGTTTCTCCCGGACCGGCGCTGACACTTCCCGGATGGGAGTGCGGATGAGCAGGTCCTCTTCGACCCGGAATATAACATTCCGCCGGAACGTATTGTCGGACCTCGCCTCGAGGACGGCCGTGCAGGCTTGGTCGACCCCGACCTTGGTCACAGCCAACCCCAGGGACCGGGCAAAAGAAAGATTGATGCGGCTCTCAGCCGCACACGCATCGAGGAGGACGCGGGTCTCGAAGGACTTCGAGCAATTGCCCAACCGGAGGACTGCTTGGCATAACAGTCGTCGTCCTGGCGTGAAGCAGGGAGGAGAGAGAGATCTCGGCTGCGCCTTCTGGAGAAGCGGAGCGGTCGGAAGATGATCGGGAACGGGGTTGTGGCGGTGGTGCCGCTCGTCCGGGGGAGGGTAATTGGCTGCGACGCCGGGTTGAGGCGCGTTGTCTCGGCGGTTGGTCGGCCATATGGAGCAGGGTATGGTGCTTTTGCCCGCATCGTCGGCAACCATCGCGAGTCCGGCACGCGTCGGATGAGTGCTCGTGTGCCAAGCAATTGGGACAGTACTTATTTATAAGCTTCGCCCGGAGCCGCTTTTCCTCTCGGAGGTTCAGGAAGCGCTGACACTGCCAGAGTGCGTGAACCACCCGACAGACCCGGAATCGGTACGCGTTCGTCCCATGTGGAGCAGATCGTTTGCTGCGGTGGTGCGGTAGACGCGTGGGGGCCATGCCGCTATGAAGGGGCGAGCTGAAAGAACTGCAACGAAAGAAATTACGTAGGGGAGAGTGGATTAGTCGATACACGAGAACGAACAACATGCACGGAGACGAGGACGGAACATAGAGGTATTGGAAGTCACGATAGGGTTTTAGGCTCAGGACTCCTGCGTGTTGGTAATTTCCACTTATTCCGTTTGTGGAGCTCCTTGAGGTACTCACTCTTCCATCGGCGGCAGAAAGCCTGCTGGATTGCCTTCAGTCGCTGCCATCGGTTGATCAGCGAAATAGGCTCGACCAGAATCTCCGGTTCCACAATGGATAAGAGCGGTCCTCCAATCAGGAAGTGTCCCGGGCTTAGGGCCAGCAGATCCTCTGGATCCTCGCTCATGGGAGAAATTGGCCTGGAGTTTAAGCACGCTTCGATCCTACACAGGAGAGTGGAAAGTTCCTCGAACGTGTACTTGACAGTAGAAGAGGACTTGTTAAACAGGGTCTTAAAACTTTTGACCCCTGCTTCCCACAGTCCTCCCATATGGGGCGCGCTCGGCGGAATGAACTGCCCGGATAAAATGTGCTGGGGAAATGCCTTCATTATATCAAGCTTGGTGGCGTTCAGGAAATATTTTTCGTGCGCCTTTGAGGCCCCTACGAAGGTTTTGCCATTGTCGGAGTAAATGCGCTGTGGGCATTGTCTCCGTGCGACAAACCGAGAGAAGGCTGCAAGAAATCGTTCAGTGGTGAGGTCGGAGGTAGCCTCGAGATGGATCGCCTTCGTGCTGAAACACACAAAGACGCAGACATAACCCTTAGTAATGAGACTCGCACGCCCGGTGTAATTCTTGATCTCGAACGGCCCTGCGAAGTCAATGCCCGTGTGGGTGAAGGGCCTGGAGTACGTGATGCGCTCTCGAGGGAAATCACCCATAATTTGAGTCTGTAGTCGTGGACGATGAACGATGCAGACTTTACACCCCTTGGTGTGGGACTTCACCAGGTTCCTGCGCAGATACCGCACCATCATTTGATTGCCGCCATGCAGCGTGATGGGGTGGGCGAATTCGACAAGCAGGCGAGTGAAATGAGTATTATAGGGGAAAAGAATAGGGGGACGTTCATCGTACCGGAGGGACTCAGCGGCCCGGAGTCGTCCACAGGAGCGGAGTATCCCATGCTGGTCGAGATATGGATTCAAATTGAGTAGCGTCCTGGATGATGGCAGGGGTCGCCCTTCACACAGGGCCCGTATCTCCGCGATGTATTTCCGACGCTGGGAGGTCCGAATCAAGGCGCGCTCGGCGGAGAGAAGTTCGTCATTGGTGAGGCGGACCGTGGGAGGCGTCGAAATCCTTTTGGTGGCGAAGCGTGGGATGTACGCGGTGACTCGTAATGCCCTACCGTAGTCCGAGAAACGTTCGCTAACGTCATCGAGTAGGGTGGTCGCGGTGGTGTGGCACTGGACTCGTTGCTCCAGCTGGGTGTCTGGGAGTTCATTATTATTGAGTTGGCCAATACTCGGGGTCCCACTGGAGCCAGTCCGGCCCATGCCACCAGAGGCTGCTGGCCGATAACTCGGCCGCGGAAACTCCACGGCTTGCCAGATCAGCGGGGTTATCCTCGGAGCGCACATGTGACTAGCTTTGGCCACTGGTGCTTTTGGAGATGCTGGATACCCGATTGGCCACGAAGGTGGACCAACTACACGGGGGTTTATTGAGCCAAGCCAACACGATGGTAGAGTCGGTCCAAAATTGGGAGGTTGCAGGTGGGATTGGAAGTTCAGGAACGATCGACGCCCAGAGATCGGCTAGCAAAACCGCTCCGCAGAACTCCAGCCGCGGCAGCGAGACTGTTTTGACTGGGGCCACACGGGTCTTAGCCGTTAATAAATGGACTCTTACTTGATCGCCGTACCGAACCCGCACATATAGGGCTGCTCCATACGCTTTCTGTGACGCGTCACAGAAGCCATGAAGCTCCCACGAGAGCTTATCGTTGGTGTTTAGCCAACGGAGGATGCGGAGTTGACTGAGGCCTGGGTAATCCTGCAGAAAGTCGTGCCATTGCTGCAGTAGGAGAGGCGGCAGAACATCATCCCAGCCCAGTTCGGTTAGCTAGATTTGCTGCATGCTGCATCTTCGCTTGGATAACAAATGGGGCTAGCCAGCCAGCGGAGTCGAAGAGTTTAGCGATATGGGACAGAACCTGCCTCTTGGAGATCGACTCCTTCAATGGTGGGTCCGCTACGGTGAAGAAGAAGACGTCC
This sequence comes from Drosophila insularis, assembly GCA_018903935.1. Taxonomy (NCBI): domain Eukaryota; kingdom Metazoa; phylum Arthropoda; class Insecta; order Diptera; family Drosophilidae; genus Drosophila; species Drosophila insularis. The sequence continues at coordinate 14,825 of JAEIFP010000188.1, read as the reverse complement.
TCGGCGGCTTGCCAGCGGATGCCCAAGGTTTTTGCAGTGCTCGCGTCTTCCAGCTCGAGTGTGAGCGCCGGCAAGGACATCATCGACATACATGTAGTTCCGAAGGATTTCGCTCGCCTGAGGGTACATCGCTTGCACGTCTTGTGCCAGTTGTAAAAGGACTCGGATCGCCAAGAATGGCGCGGAGTTAATGAAATGGATTATGTCAGCGTTGAAAACGAATTGAAAGAAACGCCATTTCAGTACCTGAAGCGTGGGATCGGCCTGAAGAGTAGGCCCGGTGTGCAAGACATCGTTGGTACCACGCGTACCTTGGTGGTGGTGCTATCGGGCTTAAACACCGCGTGATGGGGGAGATAGAAGTTTTTCCCATCTTGCGGCGGCCAATTCCTTGTACTCTTGAATAATGGCATCGTACTGCGTTTTTACGACGGGATCCTTGAGGAGGCGTGCTTCATTCCGCAATCGGCCCCAGAGTCGATCAAGCACGAATATGGTGATCCACACCGCGATGGTGCAGAGTGACAATCGCAGTGCCTAAGAGGCCTCTGCCTGGGGTAGATGCAAAATAACTTTGAGCATTTGTGAGCTGGTTGCTCGTGGACGGACGCACTGTTGCGCTGTATGGTGGGACTTGCGCAGCGGACGGCGAGGACACGGACACATCACTAGGATGCAACAGAGTATGATGACGTTCCTTGCAGGTATGGCAATTATGCGCACTGGAGCAGCCCTTCACGGAGCGGTTGGCTGACGCATAAGACTCGTCATCTGTGCCGAGAGCTGTTCGATGCGTTCTCCGAACAACGTCCCGCATCACACATACGCCGCGTAAGCGGATTCGTGCTTCGCCTTGATGTGGCTTATGTTTGCCAAGCTTTCCTCGTTGGTTTGGACTGTCAGGGCCTTGGATTTGAGCTGCTCTAAGTGCATTTTAATGGAAAACAAGGTCACTTCAGAAGTTAGAGCTTCACTCTCACGAGCTTCAAACACGCCAGAACGAAATCGGAGAGGGACATCCTGGAGTGTTCTCTACGCTGTTGGGATACAGATCGGGTGACGGGAGCGTCAGAACAGTGCGTCACAATAACGTGCGGGATCTGGGTCTGGGTTGAAAGCTTGGAACGACCTTTGTGTTCACTCGAGTCCTTAACCGAGAATCTGCGACCCTTAGGTAGGCTGGGCGAAGACGGACGGGACCTTGGGGATTCGCTGCGGCTGCGAACAGACGAGAACTTGCGCGAAATATCCGTACGCTTCACGGTCACCGGAGTTTTCGGGGGCCGAACCTTCTCCGGAGTTGCAGAGGGAGACGAAAGACTATTAGACTTCGGCGCAGTCTTGGACGGCTCCGTGGACAAACTCAGGGGACGACCTTACCGACGAACACCGAGTTTGTGCGCTTTTTGGTTTTGGAAAAACAACAAAAAAAAATGAGAAGTGGACTGTATGAGGACGCAAGAATTTTCTCACTGTGCACCGCAGGATTGCGGGAGAATTCTTCGCGTGTGGCTCGGAAACGGAGCCCTTTTAACGGGGATAGATGCGGAACAATATACGAACGCACAAATGCGGTTCGAAAATTACACGTAGACGAAGCGAAATGGTTACAAAACAAGTTTATATGGATTCGTGAGGAACGATGGGAGTACGTATAAAACAAAACACGGATGAAATATATAAATAAAGATGTAGAGGGCAAAAAGAAAATACGTTTTTATATAAATCTGGATCAGGATATATATATGTGCGCAAAATAATGGCCGTAAAAAATTATATATGATTTATAAATATGGGCGGAGATATAAATATGGGCCCGATAGTGCTTGAAAAAATATATATGTATTTATTTATAAATATGGGCGGATATATAAATATGGGCACGATAGTGCTGGAAAAAATATATAAGTATTTATTTAGAACTATGGGCGGATATATATATATGTGCGCAAAATACTGCCCGGAAAAAATATATATATAATTTATAAATATGGGCGGATATATAAATATGGGTCCGATAGTGCTGGAAAAAAAAAATATATATATTTATTTATAAATATGTGCGGATATATATTTGCGCAAAAGCTGGCCGGAAAAAATTATATAAATAATTTATAAATATAGACGGATATATAAATATGGGCACGATAGTGCTGGAAAAAATATATATGTATTTATTTATATATGTATTTATTTATATATTATTTATATATGGGCGGATGTATATATATATGTGGGCAAATACTGTCCGGAAAAAAAATATATATAATTTATTTTGAATATGGACGGGTATATAACTAGGCGAAAGAAGGGAATCGGAAATAATGTGATTTGAATTTGGCGCGCTTGAGCCGCCTATCGATATCACGACTCGACTCACGTGCCACCACTACTCCGAAAAACAGCTGTCGGCCGCTGCTTATATATTTGGTTTTTGGGTTTGTTGTTTAATTATGTTAATAATTTTTTTGGTTGTGCGGAGGGGAAAAAAAGAACAAAACGAACGCTTTACACACCGCGAGTGTTGTGCGCGAAAACAAATAAAACAAACGATCAGTGCATATGGACGAATGCTTTGATATATGTATGTACGTACATGCGTAAGTACACAAGTAAGTATGTATGTAGATATGTATGCACGCGCGTTGTTCACAGAAAACGTATGTAATTTGTCATTTAGTTGGAAGTTGTGTTTTTCTTGTTAAATCAATGTGCGACACCGAAATGGATTATGTGTTGTGGATATGTACGTATGTGCATGCATCAATGTATGACGATGCATGTATGTACATATGTATGTATGGAAGCAAGGAAGCACATAAGAAATCGCGGTGAACACTTGTATTACTATTTTTTCTCCCTTTTTTTCTCTTTACTATAACACTTTAATAATTTTTTTTTCTTTTAAGCTTTTACGCGGACTTGGCAAAAAGCTGTGGAAACTACATGTACATGTGAATGTAAACGAGTTTTACATATGTAAAAAAGTAGAATTGGACCAGTGCGGGGAAAAAAAAAATAAAAATGTGTAGTCGTGGCATGGAAAACAAAAACGCTGGACAAACACGCTAAGGATTGGGAACTACCATGTAACCTTGGAGCAGGTCAGGTATGTACATACAATATATAAAAGTGTGTAGGTCGCTATGGTAAAGCGGGAAACCCTTACACTTTTATTAGTATGTAGGGCAAATAAAGTGAATACTGAAATTTTGTACTTATCAGGAATTCCGCCGATGCAAGCTGGAGTAGCGGAAGGATATCCGGCTCGAAGGACCAATGTTTGTGGAGGGGCGGAAGGATCCAAATAAGCCGCAAGTGGTTGGCGGGTGCCAATTGCTTCAGGGGTCTGGTGCGTGAGTAATGTAATTAAAACGCGCGAGAACTTCGTTTAAATTAATTATGATTTATTTACTTTAAGTGACAAGATGTCCCGACACACACGAGGATGTTTCGGGTTGGAAAAAAATACAATCGAGAAGAAAGAAAATGAAATGGAAGAACGGGTGTTCGGGTTAGATGCTCGTACTGGATTAAATGGCGATGCCCATGGGAAAAATCAAGTCACCCCTCCTGGTGTGACCGTAGATGCCGAGGATCAAAAAACCCTCCTCACTCCTCACTGCTCTTCGCCGCTCACTGCTGTTCACCCGGAGGAGTGTTGCAATTGCCACCCTGGACATATGTAGGATGGGGGACGACAGCGTCCTGGAGCGCCTAGATCCCACAGAAGCCGGAGACGACCCATCCGAACACGGTGCTGTGGGCTGCGGGAGTACCGCTATGACCGGGCACACAGCCTGGTTGGATGACCTCAGGATAGAGGTCTGCCCCGAGCACCACGGACACCGAGGCCGGCCGATAGAAATAGGGGTCGGCCAGGATTCCCGGATGGGAGTGCGGATGAGCAGGTCCTCTTCGACCCGGAATATAACATTCCGCCGGAACGTATTGTCGGACCTCGCCTCGAGGACGGCCGTGCAGGCTTGGTCGACCCCGACCTTGGTCACAGCCAACCCCAGGGACCGGGCAAAAGAAAGATTGATGCGGCTCTCAGCCGCACACGCATCGAGGAGGACGCGGGTCTCGAAGGATTTTGAGCCATTGCCCAACCGGAGGACTGCTGTTGGCATAACAGTCGTCGTCCTGGCGTGAAGCAGGGAGGAGAGAGAGATCTCGGCTGCGCCTTCTGGAGAAGCGGAGCGGTCGGAAGATGATCGGGAACGGGGTTGTGGCGGTGGTGGCGCACGTCCGGGGGAGGGTTCCGCATTGGATAAGAGCGGTCCTCCAATCAGGAAGTGTCCCGGGCTTAGGGCCAGCAGATCCTCTGGATCCTCGCTCATGGGAGAAATTGGCCTGGAGTTTAAGCACGCTTCGTTCCTACACAGGAGAGTGGCAAGTTCCTCGAACGTGTACTTGACAGTAGAAGAGGACTTGTAAAACAGGGTCTTAAAACTTTTGACCCCTGCTTCCCTCAGTCCTCCCATATGGGGCGCGCTCGGCGGAATGTACTGCCAGGATAAAATGTGCTGGGGAAATGCCTTCATTATATCAAGCTTGGTGGCGTTCAGGAAATCCTTTTCCAGCGTCTTTGAGGCCCCTACGAAGGTTTTGCCATTGTCGGAGTAAATGCGCTGTGGGCATTGTCTCCGTGCGAGAAGGCCCTTAGTAATGAGACAAGTACGCCCGGTGTAATTCTTGATCTCGAACGGCCCTGCGAAGTCAATGCCCGTGTGCGTGAAGGGCCTGGAGTACGGTGATGCGGTGATGCGTTCTCGAGGGAGATCACCCATCATCTGAGTCTATAGTCGTCGACGATGAACGATGCAGACTTTAAACCCCTTGATGTGGGACTTCACTAGGTTCTTGATCCGTGAAATGAGTGAAATGAGTATTATAGGGGAGGAGAATAGGGTGACGTTCATCATACCGGAGGGACTCAGCGGCCCGGAGTCGTCCGCAGGAGCGGAGTATCCCATGCTAGTCGAGAAATGGATTCAAATTGAGTAGCGTGCTGGATGATGGCAGGGGTCGCCCTTCACCCAGGGCCCGTATCTCCGCGATGTATTCCCGACGCTGGGAGGTCCGAATCAAGGCGCGCTTGGCGGAGAGAAGTTCGTCATTGGTGAGGCGGACCGTGGAAGGCGTCGAAATCCTTTTGGTGGCGAAGCGTGGGATGTACGCGGTGACTCGTAATGCCCTACCGTAGTCCGAGAAACGTTCGCTAACGTCATCGAGTAGGGTGGTCGCGGTGGTGTGGCACTGGACTCGTTGCTCCAGCTGGGTGTCTGGGAGTTCATTATTGAGAGTTGGCCAATACTCGGGGTCCCATGCCACTAGAGACTGCTGGCCGATAACTCGGCCGCGGAGACTCCACGACTTGCCAGATCAGCGGGGTTATCCTCGGAGCGCACATGTGACCAGCGTCGGCCACAGGTGCTTTTGCAGATGCTGGATACCCGATTGGCCACGAAGGTGGACCAACTACAGGGGGGTTTATTGAGCCAAGCCAACACGATGGTAGAGTCGGTCCAAAACTGGGAGGTTGCAGGGGGGATTGGGAGTTCAGGAACGATCGACGCCCAGAGATCGGCTAGCAAAACCGCTCCGCAGAACTCCAGCCGCGGCAGCGAGACTGTTTTGACTGGGGCCACATATAGGGCTGCTCCATACGCTTTCTGTGACGCGTCACAGAAGCCATGAAGCTCCCACGAGAGCTTATCGCTGGTATTTAGCCAACGGGGGATGCGGAGTTAACTGAGGCCTGGGTAATCCTGCAGAAATTAGTGCCATTGCTGCAGCAGGAGAGGCGGCAGAACTTCATCCCATCCCAGTTCGGTTAGCCAGATTTGCTGCATGAATATCTTCGCTCGGATAACAAATGGGGCTAGCGAGCCAGCGGAGTCGAAGAGTTTATCGATACATCGGACAGAACCTGCCTCTTGGAGATCGACTCCTTCAATGGTGGGTCCGCTACGTTGAAGAAGAAGACGTCCTCGGCGGCTTGCCAGCGGATGCCCAAGGTTTGCCAGCGGATGCCCAAGGTTTTTGCAGTGCTTGAAGTACTTCCTTCTTATTGGAAGTCCACTTCCGAAGCGGGAGGCCCGCAGATTGGAGGGCAGCTTGAAGCTCTCGTATGGCCGACGCCCGGCTTCAGTATGTACCTGAGGGTACATCGCTTGCACGTCTTGTGCCAGTTGTAAAAGGACTCGGATCGCCAAGAATAGCGCGCAGTTAACCCCAAACGTGACAGTTTGTAGCTCATAATCCTGAATATTGCCGCAGCGATCTCGGTAGAGGATCCGCTGAAAGGGGGTATGCCTGGGGTCGACTCGGATTTGTCGATACATCTGCGTTATGTCAGCGTTGAAAACGAATTGAAAGAACCGCCATTTCAGTACCTGAAGCGTGAGATCGGCCTGAAGAGTAGGCCCGGTGTGCAAGACATCGTTAAGGCTGACGCCTCGTGTGGAGGGGCTCGACGCGTTAAATACCACGCGTACCTTGGTGGTGGTGCTATCGGGCTTAAACACCGCGTGATGGGGGAGATAGAAGTTTTTCCCATCTTGAGGCGGCGTCACCGGGATCATATGACCCAATTCCTCGTACTCTTGAATAATGGCATCGTACTGCGTTATTAGGATGGGATCCTTGAGGAGGCGTGCTTCATTCCGCAGGAATTGAGCCAGCGCGAACGGTCTTGAGTGACCCAAGTCGACGCTATTCGGACCTTTGAACGGTAGGGACACAACATGTCGGCCGTCCTTCCCTCCTTGAGTGGATACACATCCTCCTTTTCCGGCTTTGCCGGAAGGTCTTCCACCTCCCAAAACTTGGTGAGGAGTACCTCAAGTTTTGCTTCTGGACTAATTCGCGTCTGTGCAGCGAAAACTAATCGAGACACCGGAGGGTCAGGCATGATAGCACCACACAGAACCCATCCAAAGATGGTTTCTAGCCCGACGAACTCGACAATATCCTTTTTGATCCGCTCTCCGAGGATGTGGGGAAACAGGTCTACACCGATAATCATATCAATAGGCGCGGGGTTGTTGTAGTACGGGTCAGCCAGGGGGCGATCGAGGCACTGCGTCGGAACCGTGTTAAGGAATAGAGCCGTTGGAATGGCCCCTGACAATTTGGATACGACCAGGGCGGAGGACTCAATCTTGTTCAGTCTGTCACACGGAGTAGACAGCATCAGCAGACACACCTTGTCGGTGCAGCCTCCATCACTCTGGCCCATGCTAGTAACCGCGGCGTCTACTGGGTAAAAGGGGGGTTGGACCATGTTGAAGACACGCTCGGAGAGAAAAGTTGAATCGGCCCCAGAGTCGATCAACGCACTAGAGTGACAATCGCAGTGCCTAAAAGGCCTCTGCCTGGGGTAGATGCAAAATAACTTTGAGCATTTGTGAGCTGGTTGCTCGTGGACAGACGCTCTGCGGCGCTAGATGGTGGGACTTGCGCAGCGGACGGCGAGGACACGGACACATCACTAGGATGCAACAGAGTATGATGACGTATCCGTACGCTTCACTGTCACCGGAGTTTTCGGGGGCCGAACCTTCTCCGGAGTTGCAGAGGGAGACGAAAGACTGTTAGACTTCGGCGCAGTCTTGGACGGCTCCGTGGACATACTCAGGGGACGACCTTACCGACGAACACCGAGTTTGTGCGCTTTTTGTTTTCGGAAAAACAACAAAAAAAAATGAGAAGTGGACTGTATGAGGACGCAAGAATTTTCTCACTGTGCACCGCAAGATTGCGGGAGAATTCTCTCGCGTGTGGCTCGGAAACGGAGCCCTTTTAACGGGGATAGATGCGGAACAATATACGAACGCACAAATGCGGATCGAAAATTACACGTAGACGAAGCGAAATGGTTACAAAACAAGTTTATATGGATTCGTGAGGAACGATGGGAGTACGTATAAAACAAAACACGGATGAAATATATAAATAAAGATGTAGAGGGCAAAAAGAAAATACGTTTTTATATAAATCTGGATCAGGATATATATATGTGCGCAAAATAATGGCCGTAAAAAATTATATATGATTTATAAATATGGGCGGAGATATAAATATGGGCCCGATAGTGCTGGAAAAAATATATATGTATTTATTTATAAATATGGGCGGATATATAAATATGGGCACGATAGTGCTGGAAAAAATATATAAGTATTTATTTAGAACTATGGGCGGATATATATATATGTGCGCAAAATACTGCCCGGAAAAAATATATATATTTATTTATAAATATGTGCGGATATATATATTTGCGCAAAAGCTGGCCGGAAAAAATTATATAAATAATTTATAAATATAGACGGATATATAAATATGGGCACGATAGTGCTGGAAAAAATATATATGTATTTATTTATATATGTATTTATTTATATATTATTTATATATGGGCGGATGTATATATATATGTGGGCAAATACTGTCCGGAAAAAAAAATATATAATTTATTTTGAATATGGACGGGTATATAACTAGGCGAAAGAAGGGAATCGGAAATAATGTGAATTGAATTTGGCGCGCTTGAGCCGCCTATCGATATCACGACTCGACTCACGTGCCACCACTACTCCGAAAAACAGCTGTCGGCCGCTGCTTATATATTTGGTTTTTGGGTTTGTTGTTTAATTATGTTAATAATTTTTTTGGTTGTGCGGAGGGGAAAAAAAGAACAAAACGAGGATCAAAAAACCCTCCTCACTACTCACTGCTCTTCGCCGCTCACTGCTGTTCACCCGGTGGCGTCAACAAATGTGAACAGATTTTTTTAAAAATACAAAAATGCATTTGTTATTATAAATTTGAAATATTTGTTTTACTGGTATATAGTATATTTAAGTCGGCGAGACGACCTACTTCATATTTATTTTTAGGTTAATTTTAAAAATTTGCTATTGATGGCTGATTTTCTTCAAAATAATTTTCAATATTTACATCAATATCTAATAAACTCAACATTTCGGAACTATAGTTGATATTTTCCAAATCCTTTGGTGACCGCACGTGTCTCAGTTACGCAATAAGTAAAAAGGTCTTTATTTTGTCTAAAACGAGAAGTTTTTAATCCATTAATGTATCTGAACATTTTGTAGTTCTTGTTTTTACATTCCTGTGCTTCTTCGGATAGCTCTCCAATTGGTAAACACTGATATTCTATTAAATCCTTTCCGTGAGCCAAAATCCTATGTACCGTTGGCATAAGTTTTTTTGCGGATACAATTAAGTTGAGTTGAGTCTTTACCATTTCCTTGCAATTTATAACGTTCAAGATAACAGCCAACCTTTTAATGAACTCTTGACGAACACCTGTTATTAAAGATGTCATTTCATCATTTTCAAAAAAACTCCTTGAACAATTTCCATCATTTGTGTTTCCGTATCAGTAATTTGGGCAGTCAGCTTTTAGTCCCAGCTCCCGACAGAATTCAACTTGTATAGTCTCCTTCTACTTGATCTGAATATTCTCACGAGGTGTTTTATCCGTTTTTGTTTCTCCTGGCCGAGGAAGTGTGTAAGCTAGCTTCAGAATAAAATCCATACACTTTATTCTGCAATGCAACGGAGAAATTCCATATTCGTAGCAGTTCACCTCACTCGTTAAATCGTCTAAGTCAACCTTAACGTTGAGGAATTGTTTGTAATTTCGTTTAACACTTTTCCATCGATCATTGTCAGGAAAAAATCAAACTTAACCGTAAATGTTTTTCCACGCTTGGTTTGAAAAACAACAGGTTTCAGTTGGTTTTTTTGATTTTTTTTGTCGTTAACAGTTGATTTAATTAATTTTGACGACTCCTTTGCATATTTGAATAACAAAGGGCGACAATAGTGGGTCGATGACGGTCGAATATTTCTCCAATGTTCAGAACTTTCACTTCTTAAGCGCAAAGGAAGAAGGCAAACTTTCAACAAGACGCCCAGCAGTGTGATCCATTAAATCCTGGAGTTTTACTTCTACAGATACCTCTGTTAGAATTTTATTTGCCGGTACTGCTTCCTTATTGGCAAATCCAATTTTTTGTATCCGGGAAGGACGTCGACGTGACGACTTTTTGCGGAACTCCTTAAAATTTGGTACTTCTCCTTCGTCAATCCCAGGTTCATAAATAAGGAAAACGCCTCTTCCTCAGTGTACTTAGTAGCAACTAAGTTTGGTGGGGTTGGAATACTTTCTTTAATACTGTTTAGTCGAATAGGACTGGCGATCTGCACAGCTTTCGTAATGCTCGCCTTTGCCCTCTCTTGTTCCTTTGTATACTTTGAAGAAAGTGCTTCTGAAAGATGCTCCGTTGCTTTCAGTAGCACCCTGAAGCTTTCGTTCCCTTGTAAACATTGAACAATCTTCTATATTTTTATGCGGCCTTCCTCTTCCTCGGCTAGTTGACGGTTGAATTTTTTCGTACTCCTCAAGCCAAACTTCATTATACCATACACCCATAGGGTGAAATGGTATATTAAAGTCGCCAAAATGTATGTAACAGGCAGAAGGAAGCTTTTCCGAACCCATAAAGTATATATATTCTTGATCAGCATCAACAGCCGAGACGATCTACCGTCTGTATGAACACCTAGATCTCGGATACTATCAGAGCTAGAGCCACCAAATTTGGTATGTAGACTCGTGTAGTATGTAGAGTGAACAAGTTTATTTCAAATTTCTGCCACGCCCCCTAACGCCACCGCAAATTATATAAAACCGATTATCTCAAACACTATAGCAACTAGAGACACAAAATTTGGTATGTTTTTGGCGCACTTTTGACACGCCCCCTACCGCCCCCGCAAATTCAATAAAACCGATTTTCTCAAAAACTATTCTAACTAGAGACACCATAGTTGGTATGTATATTTGCTTAGTAATTGCGCACATTTTTGATGTGTAAAGATTTTGCCACGTCCCTTTCCGTCCCCGTAATTTGAAAAAACTCGATTATCCGCCTTAATTCTCTACCTTGTGCAATCAAACTAGCACACTTATTAGTATCAAGCAGAATACCAAATTTGATCAAAATCGGAATAAAAATAGTCAAGTTATGCTCGTATGCTTGAGTCACTCAAGTTGAGTGAGCGAAATACTAAGATATGCTTGTAAAAAGCATGCAAACAGATTTTTTTAAAAATACGAAAATGCATTGGTTATTATAAATTTAAAATATTTGTTTTATTGGTGTATGGTATACCCAAGTCGGCGAGACGACTTACTTACACTATAGCAATCATATCATTTTTTTCATGAGATTTGCCAGATTTCTGCCGCTTGGGATCCATTTTCGCCTTAAGTTATAGTAGGTATATTTGAGTTTTACCTTAAACTCCATACTAGCGTTTTCGAATGAAACGCTGATCTCCTTCAGTAATCCTAATTCAAAATCATTTGGGTTTTCACACTCGTGGAAAACTTTCAAAATCCTTTCATTCTTTAACATTTTTGCACAAATAAATAAAACTGTTTTGAATTATATTGACAAATACTATTCAGTCCGGATTTAAGATGTTTGCAATTATGAAGTTCAAAATAAACTGTCGCAAACGAGAGGAATAATTAGCACTTTATGTTATATTTTTTTAATTAACTAGGTAGAACGCAAAATCGGTATTAACATTTTTGTATTAACTAGGTAAAAAACTTAATATTTACATCCAATTAGGTAAACGGAAACCAAAAGGACCCACCTACAAATAGGACAAATTTTTCATCAACTTTAACATAATAACATTTACCTGCCTTGTCAGTTTTTCCAAAAAAGGTAATTAGCAATCTAACATTGTAGAAAGGCATATATATAAACAGCATTATGTAATGTTATCATTTAAATACAAAGAATCTACAGGCAAATACGCATGCGCTCTTCTTCTTAATTATACCTGCAGCGCATTGTTTAGTCGAGGTTGCTTTAGTTTTATGGCTTATGCATCGGTATAGCAGGTCTCCGCATATTGGGGCCATATACATCTGATAGGTAAATATTTACCTAACTAGTGAATGTAGTCCGGCGTTGATCCTTAATAGTTGTTTTCCACCAAGTTAAAAAAGCCAATATTTAACTAAATATTTAAACGCTTCTAGTTCAATAACAATTTAACAATTCAAATTTATGAAAAATGCTATTAATAAAGAACGTAATTTTCAGATAAAAGAGATTATGAACCCAAAATTTTGAAATCGCTTGAGATTCATGGGTGCTAGAGGCGCCCAAAGATGAGACATTATTAGTAAATGGGAATAAATGATAATTTGATAATTTAAAAATAATCGCAAATTTAAAACTGAATTTTGGGCGATTTGAATATTTAATAAATTATTTAAATTTGAATAATTACTTAAATTGTTCAAATTGTTATTGAACTTGAAGTTTTTGTGTGTTGACCAAGAATTATTACCTCTTTCACTCAATACAAATAGTCTCGCATTGCCTCTTAGCGACTTTTTTGCAAAAACTACTTTTTAAAGGTCATTAATGTCCTTCAAAAGAGCCTGAATTCGGTATTCTGAAAGACATTCCTCAATTACAATTGAATTTGTTCCATCGAATGTTTTAATTGTCTCCTCCGTGTAACCAAAATTCATACTAAAACCCAAATTCTCTCTGATTTCTCTTTTTTTTCAACGTTTTCTTTTGCATCATTGCCCTACTGTGAGCGGCTTTTTCGCTATCCTCTTAGTCATCAAATTCGTGGTTGCTTTCGTCTTTTCGTTCTTCGTTGCGCTCTTTGATTTCACGATGCAAACTCCGTAGTTTGTGAAATATATGTGCCTACAAATTCTATTCTTCGTGGACTACTCCGACTTTGTTACATATAGAAATGAGATCATGTTCATACAAGTCCTGTTCCACGTATGTATGTATATTTTCTTGCTTTCGTACTGCGCGTCATTCTCATCGAAGCTGAATCCAGAAAATTCTCTTAACCGTTGCCGATTATTTCTTTCTATCTCTCGCTCATATATATACTTATGCAAAGCAGTAATGCTTGCTTTACTGGCACCAGCAATTTTAGCATTAATGAAATTTTTTAAACACGGTATTTTGCTTATGTTTATTTTTTACAGCATTTATGGCATTTTATATTCACGTTTTTACTTAATTTCATTATACTTATTTAAAAATCTTTTCACAGTTTTCTTTTCACCATTCGGATAGTGTGGATTAAGTGACTAATAAGTCAAAGCCTACTAGTTGACAGGTGTGTCAATTGTCAATTCAGGCTGACACCTGAAATGTTGCTGGGCATGTTGAGTTTGCAGGATGACAAGCATCGTTGCTTTAGAAACATATTTAGAAACAACTCTGTCTTCAGGTCAGGTCCTATATAAAGAGAGGCCTCGAGCTAGAGAGCTCAGTTAACAAACCACCTGGGAACTACCCAGAACAGTTACAAATAAAAGTGAAAGTGAAAAGTCTAAAGTGGAAACGTTACAATACATGAGTGAAGTGAACAACAGTCTTGGCGCCCCGACATCAGAAGGGGGATCTGGCTCGCTACTTAATATGACAGATAATTCAAGTCGGGTGTTAATGGAAATGTAAAACAAAAATTTAATTGAAATCAGCCCCGCCTGAACAACAAGTAATAAGACATAAGTGCTGCCGAAATTAAACGAAGATATTGTTGGCGCCGATGCGTCCGCGTGGTGTGACACAGTGACCGCTTTCTGGGTTTCACGGTATGATGGTCTAGCGCCTGGCGCTAGATCGATTTTCAACTCTGTAGAAAAGGCTGCAACTATCTCCTCTACAGTTATCTCGTTATCAGTATTGCCAGCCTTGTAATGTCTGTGAGAGGGCGAGTTTCAAACTTGGCGCCCAATACATTGCCAATCTTCCGTAGGTTATCTGCTCTTCCCTTGTTAAGCTCGAGGAGTAAGTCCCCATTCGCTATGCGTCTCACCTTGTTAACATTACCACCCACGGCTTTCATTTTCTCATTTTGGCTTTTGGTTACCATATTCGCATATTGGTATAGGAGACACCTTCAGTGAAGAATTCGATTCGATTGAGCTGAGGCTTTGTGAGCTTGCTGTGCATTGCTCTGAGCTTCCTTTCCGGTCTGCAGATTTTGTCCTGCTGCTTTTCTGTGGTGTCCACTGTGTCTGAACATTAATTGTACTCTCCTTTTTATACCCTTGCAGAGGGTATCATAAAATTGGTCAGATGTTTGTAACGCACAGAAGGAGACGTTTCCGACCATATAAAGTATATATATTCTTGATCAGCATGAGAAGCTGAGTTGATTTAGCCATGTCCGTCTGTCCGTCTGTCCGTCCGTCTGTGCGTATGCGTTTTACTCAGCCATCTTAAGAGCTATCGGGATGAAATTTTTTTTGGGTGCTGGGAAAAATAAAGTATGAAAATTGGAAGAATCGGACCACTATATCATATAGCTCTGGAGGAAACATTTTTGCAAAAATTGGAGTATCGCCATGAAATTTACCAATATGATAGTATTATATATAAAATCTCAGATCCCAAAATTTGAATCTTATCGGATAAATAGAACACAAGTTACAGTCGAAATAAATCGCTGCCTGCTGCCTACTACGTCATCGCTCGAATCATCAGAGCACACGCATGCACACATACAGACGCAACGCTACATAAACTATATGTGTATGCGTGTGAGTCGCGGCATGCGTGTAAAAGGGGATGGGGAAGAAGAAGAAATTGAAATGATATTTGAAAGGTTCTGTGCATTAATGAATTGAGTTACAGAAAAAAAATTTGGAACATGTAAAAATATTATGGCTATGGACTGCAAGGGTATAAAAACTTCGGCACAGCGGATGTTAG
>JAEIFP010001888.1:0-37159 GCA_018903935.1 Drosophila insularis | reverse complement strand
ACCACTAACCTTTTAGAATTTACATCAATAATTATCAAGGGGTTCAAAAATGGTAAACAAACTGATGTCATATACACTGACTTCAGCAAAGCCTTTGATTCCGTTAATCATGCCCTATTACTTTCGAAGCTGAGCGACATTGGATTTCCACCCCTTTTCCTATCTTGGGTTCGAGAATATTTAACAAATAGAAAACAGAAGGTACTTTTTAAGTCTTCTTTTTCCGTTTCCATTCCTGTGACTTCTGGTGTACCTCAAGGTAGTCATCTGGGCCCTCTGCTTTTCACACTATTCATTAACGATCTTCCATCAGTCATTGTTCATTCGCGTGTGCTTATGTATGCTGACGATGTCAAGCTTTGTCTTACGTATAAAGTTACAGATTCATTTAGTCGGCTACAAGCTGATCTTAAAAACTTTCAATCCTGGTGCCAGTTTAATCTACTAAATCTTAACACTACCAAATGTAAGGTAATGACTTTTTTCGTAACTCTCCTCAACTGGTCACTTATTTTCTAAACAATAGCCCTTTAGAACGTCTAAATAATATGAATGATTTGGGCGTACTTATGGACCATAAGTTAAATTTTAACACCCATATTTCCACCACGGTCTCAAAGGCCATGAGTGTCCTGGGTTTCATTAAAAGATGGTCAAAAGAATTCGATGACCCCTATACCACTAAAGTTCTTTTTACTTCGCTTGTCCGTCCTATTTTAGAGTATGGATCTTGCATTTGGTCACCTCAATATGAGTCGCACCAGATTAGACTTGAATCCGTTCAAAAGCAGTTCTTGCTATTTGCTCTTCGTGGCTTAAGCTGGGATCGCAATGTCAATTTGCCTTCGTATTCTAGTAGACTTCTCTTGATTAACCTTCCTTCCCTAACTAACCGTAGAACTATGCTTTTGTGCAATTTTCATGCACAAGCTCCTAATTGGTGATATCGACTCGCCTGAGTTATTAGCTCAGGTAAATCTGTCGGTACCATGTAGACGGAGTAGACATCCTTTGATACCATTATCCCTTAGTCGTTGTTCTTCTAACTATGCCATGCATGAACCTTTTAGGGTCCTCTGCTCTGATTACAACCTTCTTTTCCCTGTAATCAGCGCAGAGTTTTCTATCAATATGCTTAAAACATCTATCCTATCCCATTTAGTTAATAGATAACTATAGTATTATTTGTTTGTCTGTTTCTTCTCTTGTGTATTTGTCCACGCGATTCGCGCCGTGCGTTTTACGGCTGCACCCCTCGGTCGGTCGGGTGGGAGGTGGGCAGTTATCTGCTTGGGCTCGCGCGTAACAGGCTTTGTCCTGGTGTCGTAGGGGCCACTTGAACGTACTGCGCATAGTATCGTCAACGTCCGCTATATTCCAGTATAGGGTCGTCTTGGAACGTAAACAGTATTATTATTTGATAATAGGGTCACCGGCTTGAGTTGCGCTACTCTTAAAAATTTTAAAATTTTATTGGCAATATTTTTGAAAGATTCCATTGAAATAGTTTCAAGGATCTTTTCGCTCGGTGCCACTTTGACTAGCCTGATATTAAGTATACCGGCTTCTTTTTCGAGCCTTTGAACAAATTTACCCAAATCGAGAATTCCATTGGTATACATATCGCAAATGTCAATTCTTGCTATAACTGTCATGCCATGTGCTTAAAGAATCGGTTATTAGCAAGGTCACTACTTTTCGAACTTTTTCATATAAAATGACGTCATATAGACGCATTAGAGATTGCTTTTGCTTCTTCTATATCTTCTATATTATTTTCTTTTTCTTTTCCTGAACAGGAATTCGACTGTATACTTTGATTTCTGGTAGTAACTTTAAGAATTTTGTTATTGGCTTGTATATTTTGTAAATTGTCTTTTCCCTTTAGATACTCCACCGTAAAATTAAATTCATCTAGTTCAGGTCTCATTCTAGTTAATGCCCTGTGGTCCGTTTTGACAGTGAAATGTCAAAACTTCGTAAGTTGATTGTGGCGGAAAATTTTTAGATTGTGTTGTTGGTACTGTTTTTTCTCGTTGTTCTGTATTGGTTTCGACTACTTCGTGGCTTGAAAGTGGTTCATACTTTAAATTGTTTATGTTTATTATTTGGTCTATATTAGTTGTTTTTAGCAATCTTATGACTGCAATTTGGGAGTTGGTTATGGTATTTGCTATGTACCGTGCTAAATTCTTGATTTGGAATCAATACACTAACTTCTTGTAAATTTTACTCAACTTTGCGGACAACTAGGGATCTTGCTTGCAAAGCTTGAATTCACGATGTGAAAGTCGAGTGGGATTATATATTTTGAAGTTTTTATGTCAATAGAAACCCTAGTAGTAGTAAACCCTATGGATTTGGTTACTTCTTGACTAATTCCCTGTATGTTTATAATTTGAATTGTTTGAATGCATTGAATTTTCTTTTAAGATAGATATTTCCGCACCTGTGTCTATTAAAAGTACTAACTGTTTTCTTGTGGCCACATTTGCGAAAGTAACAAACGTATTTTGGCTAAGACAAATGGCGTGAATCTTGGTGGGTTTTACTGCTGGGTACCTAAAAGTACTTGGGAGTTTCTCGAAGCGTTCTGTGCTACTCGGACAATATTATTGTTGTTATAACCGTTCTGTTGGTTATTTCCTCGATTTCCTCTTTATTATTTATGTTGTTTCCTCTGTTGTTTCCTTTGTAGCTATTATTTGGGTTTTGCTGGTAATTCTGGCCGTTATTGCGATTATTATAATCATTGTAATAACCACGACCATTGCCTTTACCGCGATAACTATATCTGGCCTCTTTGGGGAAACAAAACCGAGTTGGAGTTTCCAGTCATTTTAGTATTCTGTACCAGGTACTTCGTGACGGGGTCATTCATTGTTTTGAAGTTTCCAGCCTTTATTATTGTCTTTAGGTTACCATGCTCGCCGTTTTTCACCATTGTTTTACTGGCTTCTTTCGTACTGAATTTTTCAGCATGTTCTGCTGATAGGCCTTCATCAATATACGAAGCTTCCAAACGCTGTCGAAAATTGTTCATTTCTGTTGAAAATTCATCGGCCTTTTTTCCTTTTTGTTACACTTTTGTCAATCGAGCTTGTAGTATGTCGGATGTTTCACCGAAAATAGTCTCTTGCAATTTCTTTATTATTGCATCGATTGTTGTCAGATTTTGGATTTTACATAGTGTTGATTTTGTATTTTATTACCTCAACAGCTATGTTTTCAAAATCCCCTTTGGTGACATTAACCAACCTCAAAGCTCTTATAAATCTTTGAAGATTGTCTTTTTGGCCATTGAATTCTGGAAGGGCGCTCGAGATATCTTTCATATATGCTGTTTGGGCTTGTGCGCAGGAATTGTTAGTTCGTTTAGATCTTTTTCCTCTACTTCTTCCTCGCTTGTTTCAGATTCTTCACCTTCTAATTCTGTCTCTTTTTTACATCTGTCTATGCTCAAAGATGAATTGAGTACAAAATATCGAGATTGTATGCTTTGCATGCATATTTAGAGTTTCTTTCTGAAAATTCCTATTCTGGGTTACACATTTATATGATTTTTTAAAATTTTCTTTTATACCTTGGATATGTAGAAATAATTCTCCCCATTCCATGCATAAGGGTTTTCTTATTTTTTTTTAATCTATCAATTGCATGAGTCTCCTATACTAATGGTTTCTATATTTGGTTTAAAAATATTATGTACCCTTTCAGGCACATCCTTATTTTTACGTCTATTTACTAGTATCTGCTATCGATTTTTGAGGGGAAAGGAGTTAGCACACCCATCCTCACACGAGGCCTCTTTCTCCTCCTCTCACACAACAAGCACCCCTGGGGCGCCTTTCCCCTTACAAACCAGACCATGCCACGCACCCCGGCCTCTCACATTACAAAGGGACTCGATCAGCACACTCTACCAGAAACGCCTGAACAAGTATCGGGTAAAATACCCTCCCTCGATCTAAGTAATACTAACCCTTGACCACACACACACTCCCATACATTCTAGGTACACTAACAGACCACACACACGCGTATGATCTAAGTGCATCGCGATCTACATCATTTGTCACCTTTAGTCAACTAAGAAACCCACATCTTTCATTTCCTGTAAACACTTAACATACTTAGCCAAGTAAGCAACTTATATTTCCTAGTATTTATGCGACCCAAGCAGATATGTGACCCAAGACGACCCATGTTGGGTCACACTAGACACTTCACTTCCCTTTTCTAGCATAAGCACTTTTGAATTATTAGCCAAGCCATTCTTTGAATATTGCCGATACGCAGAATTCGCCGGAAGAGGCGACCCACTTTGGACACGAACCCAACGCCGCTGCCGACGGCATGACGCCGCGGCCAGCGCCCATAGGGCATCTCGGGGTATATTTAAAGGACCACGCTCAACAGAGCGGGCAGTCTTAGTTTAGACATAGAACTAGTTACATCAAGTACGACTAAATAAAACAATCTTATAACGTTCTAATCAAGTGTTGTGTTGTGTGCCACCACTGAAAACCAGAGTTCCCAAGTCCAATCCTTATTCCCAAGGAAGGATATGGTAAGAATCCACCAACGAAGGACATGAGAACTCCTAACTGGCTTACTGGATTTTTTAGTATTGTTAATTACTAAGTTTAATTACATATTGAACAATTTGAGTGAGATAGAAATAAAATATCTCCAAAAATACATTCCTTTATTGATTGCCTTATATACTCAGGAGCAGTAAATGAAAAATACAAGGAAATAAGATATTGGATATCAAACAACTACAAATTAAAAAAGAATATTGTAGACCTTATGGAAAAATCCATAAAAATAGCATATAGCAGATTTTTGTTAAGGAGATCTAAATATAAGGATGTGCCCGAATGGTTACATAATATTTTTAAAACAGATATAGAAACTTTTGACATAGAAGACTCAGAGGAGGAGTTAGATTGTTAAAAAAAAAGAGATCTTTAAGCAAAGAATGGGAGAATTTTTCTCCATATCCAAAGCATAAAGAAAATGATATGAGCTAATGATCTTGACAAAGTGTAGAATTTTCCATTAAGACAGATTGGGAACATATCCTTAATGAAGCTCGTGATATTAGACCGGAATTTTACAAATCAATCAAGTGCCTCTCCCAGGATAAAAGTACAGAGGGCACCATAGAAAAACACGCCAACATAGTAAAATTGCTTTTAGAAAAAATCAGGCTTCTTTTGAAGCCCCAAAACAGCTGCTTTAGCCTTGCAAAGAAAAAGCAACAATAACATTAAAACGACATGAAATAACATTCAAACAAGTTTCTGATTTAAGCACTAGTGTAAGGAAAAATGACAAACAGTGGTAGAATTCATAAACACAGCCACCAGGCTTTTACCGTACTTTGATGGTGACATCAAAAATCTACCGGGTTTCCTTGGAGCGTTTCGCGTACTGAACACCATAAAAGAAACGCACGAAGCCATTGCTATCGAAATTATAAAATCTAACCAAACGGTTAAGCGGGTATTACCCTAAACTCTGAAACAACGATTGATGAAGTAATCCAAAAACTCTCAACTATCTTTAAGGGTGAATCAGTAGATCTTTGGAAGAGAGTTGGAAGACGCGAGCACTGCAAAAACCTTGGGCATTCGCTGGCAAGCCGCCGAGGACATCTTCTTCTTCACCGTGGCGGATCCACCACTGAAGGAGTCGATATCCAAGAGGCAAGTTCTGTCCCATATCAGATGCAAAATTGGTTAACCGAACTTGGCTGGGATGACGCTCTGCCGTCTCTCCTTCTGCACCAATGGCACGAATTCCTGCATGATTAGTCAGGACTCGGACAACTCCGCATTCCCCGTTGGCTAAACACCAGCGATACTCTCTCGTGGGAGCTTCATGGCTTCTGTGACGCGTCCCAGAAGGCGTTCGGAGCTGCCCTATATGTCTACTAATGGCTAAGACCCGAGTGGCCCCGGTCAAAACAGTCTCGCTGCCTCGGCTGGAGTTGTCGGAAGCGGTTTTGTTATCCGATCTCTGGGCGTCGAACTCCTAAACTTCCAATCCAACCTTCAACCTCCCAGTTTTGGACCGATTTTTCCATTGTGTTGGCTTGGCTTAATAAGCCCCCGTGCAGTTGGTCCACCTTTGTGTCCAACCGGCTATCAAGCATCTCCAAAAGCACCAGTGCCCAGCGCTGGTCACATGTGCATTCCGAGGACAATTCCGCTGATCTGGCAAGCCGTGGAGTCTCCGCGGCCGAGTTATCGTTCAAAAGTACAAGTGAAATAAGTGAAAGTAGTTCAAAGTAAAAAACAGTAAAAAAAACAATGAGTGAGTTAAACCGTGGTTTAACAGGTGACGCTGGCCGTACTGGCTTGGAGCAGTGAGGACAATGTGAGCACATTGGGGCTATGGAGCGTCGTCTGTGTGGCTCGTCGGCCGGGTCTTTCGGGGAGTTCATGCACCATGGCAGTGTCAACGTCTCCTGAACCTCCGGGCTGAAAAGCGGCTCCGAGCGGTGCTTATCAACAAATATTTCCCTAATTGCTTGGCACACGAGCACTCGTCCGACGCGTGCCGGAGTCGTCACGGATGCCGACGATGCGGGCAGAACAACACACACTGCTGCATATGGCCGACCAGCCACACCGACGACGCTCCATAGCCGCAATGTGCTCACATTGTCCTCACTGCTCCAAGCCAACGACGACCGTCATGCCAACGGCAGTCATCAGGTGTCCTCCTAGATGCATGTGCGGCTGAGAGCCGTATCAACTCCTCGTTTGCCCGGTCCCTCGGGCTGACTGTGATCAAGGTCGGTGTCGACCAAGCGGGTTTGGTCGTCCTCGAATCGAGGTCCGATCCTACGTTCCCGCGGAACATCATTTTCCGTGTAGAACAGGATCTGCTCATCCGCACTCCCATCCGGTAAGTGTCGGCGTCGGTCCGTGGAAAACTATCCACTCTGATCCTGGCCCATCCCAATTTTTATCGGCCGGCGTCGGTATCCGTTGTGCTCGGGGCGGACCTCTCTCCTCACCTTCATAGCGGTACTCCCGCAGCCCAAAGCACCGTGTTCAGGTACTCCCGCAGCCCAAAGCACCGTGTTCAGATGGGTCGTCTCCGGCTCCTGTGGAATCTAGGCGCTCCAGGACGCTGCCGTTCCCTATCCAATTGTCCAGGATGACAATTGCAACATGTTTCAAGGGGGCGGTATGTTCACGCCACCGGCTGAACAGCAGTGAGCGGTGAAGAGCAGTAAGGAGTGAGGAGGGTTTTTTGATCCTCGGCAGCTACGGTCACTCTGGGGGCGTGACTTGATTTTCTGATGGGCATCGCCATATTAATTGCGTACGAGTTTTTCATCCGAACACCCGTTCTTTTTCCTGATTATTTGATTTTGTGAAAGTCACACTTTCAAACCGAGCTATTTCGTGTGTGTCGGGATACCTTGTGAATTCAATAAAACATTATTAATTCAAACGAAGTTCTCGCGCGTTTCAATTTCACACCAAACTCACCAGACCCAGAAGAAATTGGCAACCGCCAAAGTTGTACTCCACATATCGTTCCGCCTCCAGCTTGCATCGGCGGAATTCCTGATAAGTACAAAATTTCATTATTCACCTTTCCTTTGCCCCTACATACTAATAAAATTGGGAGGTTTTCCCGTTCTTCCATAGCGACCTACACACTTTTATATACTTGTATGTACATACCTGACCTGTCCCAAAGGTTATATTTCCCGATCCTTGGTGTGTTTGTCCAACGTTTTTCCATTTCACTCAAACTCACTTTTCCAATTCCACTTTTATTTTCTCCATCCACTTACATATTTACATGCATCCATACCCTCATGTAGATGTATTCTCCACAGCTGTTAGCCAAGTCCGCGTAAAAGTTCACAAGAAAAGGAAAAATTATTAAAGTGTTATAAAAGAAAAAAAAGTGTTTACCATGTTTATTTCAATGGTATAATTAATTAATTGTAATTAATTTCCTCACGCCCGTATTCGCATACGCGGAAAACAAACAAAAACAAATTACTTGCGTTTTTTAACAACACGCGTGCCTACATACTATATACCTGTGTACATACGAAAGTACATATATAAAGACACTTGTCCATATGCACTGATCGTTTTTTTTTTCTTTTCGGTCACACATTCGGTTTGTTCTTTCTTTCGCGCACAACACTCGTGGTGTATGGAGTGTTGTATTGCCAAAGGCTACAATGCTCCTGTGGAAACTATCAGTGCCAAATAAGACTGTCGTCTCCACTTAGAACGATTTAAACCAATCTTCACAGATCGGTATCGTGTCCTGGATGCCACCGAAAAACATAAGTTGTCCCCAAGTGCCCAACCCATTCACAGGGACTGTGTTTGAAGTGTTTCGCTCGCGGTCATAAAGTGTAGGGCTGCTCAAGTGCGCATAATTGTCATACGGGCAAGGAGCGACATCACACCTTGTTGCATCCTAGCGACGTTTGCGGCCAAGCGGCCAGCCATAAATGCACAAAGTTATTTTGCATTCATGGCAGAGGGCTCTTAGGCACCTTCACCATCGTGGTGTGGAGCACCATATTCGTGCGTTGATCGACTCAGTAGACGCCACAGTTTCTGGCATGGGCCAGAGTGATGGAGGATGTGCCGGCAAAGTGTGTCTGCTGATGCTGTCCCCTCCGTGTGACAGGCTTAACAGGATTGAGGTCTCAGCTCTGGTCGTGTCCAAATTGTCGGAGGCCATTCCCGCGTCTCTATTCCTTAACACGGTTCCGTCGCAGTGTCTCGATCGCCCCTGGCTGACCCGTACTACAACAAGCCCGCCCTTATTGATATGATTATCGGTGCAGACCTGCTTCCCCACATCCTCGGAGAGCGAATCAAAAAGGACCTTGGTGATTTCGGCGGGTTAGAAACTATCCTTGGATGGGTTCTGTGTGAAGCTTTAATGTCTGATACTCCGGTGTGTCGATTAGGTTTCGCTGCGCAGACGCGAGTCAATCCGGAAGCAAAACGTCCGCAAAACCGCAAAGCCGGAAAAGGAGGATGACGTGTTTTGCGAGTAAAATTTCCAGGAGACTACCCGAAGAAGGAAGGACGGCCGATATGTTGTGTCCCTTCCGTTCAAAAGTCCGAATAGTGCCGACTTGGGTCATTCAAGAACGATCGCGCTGGCCCAATTCCTATGAATTCCTTTCCAAGGATCCTGTCCTAAAACCGCAGTACAATTAGGCCATATGATTCGGGTGACGCCGCCTCGGAATGGGAAAAACCTCTATCTCCCCCATCACGGTGTGTTTAAACCCGACAGCACCACCACCAAGGTACGCGTGGTATATAATGCGTCGAGCCCATCCACACGAGGGGTCACACCGGGCATACTCTCCAGGCCGATCTTACGCTTCAATTACTAATATAGCGGTTCTTTCAGTTCGTTTTTAATGCCGACATCACGCAGATGTATCGACAAATCCGAGTCGACCCCAGGCATACCCCTTCGGAACCACATGTATGTTGATGATCTCCTAGCCGGCGATCATACTGAAGACGGCGCCCGTCTCGCCATACAAGAGCGTCAAGCAGCCCATCAATCGGCGGGTCTTCCGCTTCGGTAGTGGACTTCCAATAAGAAGGAAGAACTACAGGCTATCCCAAGAGAGCCGAGGACGTCTTCTTCTTCACCATCGCGGACCTACCACTTAAGGAGTCGGTCTCCAAGAGGCAAGTTCTGTCCCATATCGCAAAACTCTTCGACCCCGCCGGGTGGTTAGCCCCATTCGTTATTCGAGCGAAGATCTTCATGCAGCAAAGCGGTGCTCCTTCCATCGCTAAGCGTTGGTTCTGAATGGGCTGATGCCTGCGAAGTGAAACTTGCTTCTCTTGGTTCTGTTTCTAAATTATTATTTATGTATTTAAATGGTTGCTATTTTTACATAATGGGCAAGTTGTCGAAATTTGCAATACTTCCGTGATACATCGATGATGAAACTTATGTTTGCACGGAGTCTCTGCCAGAAGAGTGCAAAAGACATCTGATGAACACAAAGTCTTCGCTAAATTTTCGTTACTATGACGAGTAGTCATTATATATAATTCAAAAAGTTTGTTCCAAACAAAATTTACATCCTAATGTCTGTCACCATACATTTCCTCCATATCAAATCCATCACCAGTTTGGTCTATCTATGTACTTTAATAATTGACCTATTGTTGATTTATTTTGACCCTTGCCGTTTGCATAAGTTACCAGAATTCTTCTAGTGGCTTGCATTGCCATAATGCAAAATAAAGAATTCCAAAATAAATTTAAAACTAACACGCCACCGGGTGAACAGCAGTGAGCGGCGAAGAGCTGTGAGGAGTGAGGAGGGTTTTTTGATCCTCGGCGGATACGGTCACTCTAAGGAGCGTGACTTGGATTCTGATGGGAATCGCCATCTTCAATCTGGTACGAGATTAAGATCTGGTACTCTTAAAAGATACAGGTGCGAAAATATCTATCTTAAAAAAAAATTCATACACTTTTCAATGCATACAAACAAGTAAAATTATAAACATACAGGGAATTAGTCAGAAAGTAACCAAATCCATAGGGTTTACTTCTATGACATACAAACTTCAAAATACATAATCCTACACGACTTTCACATCGTGAATTAGAGCAGGGAATTGTATCGATGTTTAATCGATACATCGAGGTTTTTATTTTCTTTTTTTTCGCATCACTAAAAAAAATTGTCATCACTTACAAAAAATTTGCGAGAAAGTAAAAAGCTATGTAAGTTAAAAATTATAATTGTGTTTATAAACAATGAAAGCAAAAGATTAATTCAATGCTTCCTTATTGTAGGATATTGGTGTTGGCAGTGCTGTAGACATGAACAAATTTCTCATCACAAATGAGACATACATGTGGCATGCATTTCCATTTTTAACATGTATGTAAATACATACATATGTACGTTCTTCTGTGTAGATTGCAATACTGAATCTAACGATGAAAATGATGAGACACCCAATAAACAAACAAAATATGGGAAGTCTGTAGTTTGTGACTACTTTATAAAATCTTCGAATGGCAAATCGGCAAAATTACAAAAAAAGTGCAAAAAATGTGCCAAAACTTACTCAACCAACGGAAACACAACAAATTTATGGAAACATTTGAAACTCATTCATCCCAATTTGACTGCGTCTGAAGTTCGGGAAACGATGGCCGCAGGCTCTATTTCTTCTTATTTTGAAGATAATTACGAACCGTCATCGCTACGAAAAAAAGCACTGGATAGTGCACTGACATATTTTATAGCGTTGGATCTTCGTCCATATTCAGTGGTTGAAAACAAAGGCTTTCGTCATATGTTGAAAACGCTCGATCCAAATTAAGAGTTGCCATCGCGAGGAACATTTCGTGATGTGCACATGCACCAGCTTTATACAATTTTGAGCGCAAAACTAAAAATTATTCTTGAAAAGGTTGATCCTTGCCCTATTACCACGGCCAGACATCCGGAGCAAATGAAGCGTTTCTAACAGTCACTTGTCACTTCATTACTGAAGATTTCCAATTACGACGTGAATTCCCGTTCCATGTGATGGAATACTAGGAATCGATTTCATCAGAAAACAGTGTATTGATTCCAAATCAAGAAATTCAGCATGATATTAACTTAGCAAATACCATAACCAACTGCAAAAATGCAGTCATAAGATTGCTAAACACAACAAATATAGACCAAATAATAAACATAAACACTTTAAAGTATGAACCACTTTCAGGCTACGAAGCAGTCGAAACCAATCAAAAACACCGAAAAAAAACAGCACTAACAACACAATCAAAAAATTTTCCGTCACAATTTCACAGCGAACTTACAAAGTTATGCAAGAAATATAGTGATGTATTCGGACTAGAAACCGAATCAATAACAACGAATAATTTGTATAAATTTTTTTTTACATTATAGAATTCCTCATAGTCAGAAGATGAAATTAAAAGACAAGTCCAAAAATTAATAGACGACAAAATTGTCGAGCCCTCCGTTTCTGCTTACAATAGCCCACTTTAATTGGTACCGAAGAAATCGTTACCAAATTCTGAAAATAAAAAAGGGTGATTAGTAATTGACTATCGTCAGATTAATAAAAAACTGTTGTCCAATAAATTTCCACTCCCTAGAATTGATGACTTTCTGGATCAACTATGTAGAGCAAAGTATTTTTTATGCCTTAATGTCAGGTTTTCATCAAATTGAACTCGAAGAGTCACGAGACATTACATCCTTTTCAACATGTAATGGCTCATATCGCTTCACGTGATTACTATTCGGTTTAAAAATAGCGCCAAATTCGTTCCAGAGAATGATGACTATAGCATTGTGGATACGATCGGTTCACTTTCCAAGTCAGAACAAGGAATTAAATACGCAGTAACTTTAATCTGCGATCTAAGAAAATACCTTGTAATAATACCAATAAAAGACAAAAGTGCTAAAACAGTAGCAAAAGCTATATTTGAAGATTTTATTCTGCGGTACGGTCCAATTAAGACGTTCATTACGGACATGGGAACAGAATATAAAAATTCAATAGTGGAAGATTTATGAAAAAATCTGCAAATTTAAAATATATTTTCTACTGCACATAAAATATATTTTCTACTGCACATCATCACCAGACTGTGGGCACTGTGGAGCGAAGCCACCGAAAACTTAATGAGTTCCTACGTTCACACATTTCAGTGGACAAAACTGACTAAATTTTGATTCCATAGCATAATCTTCTATATTAAAAAGTGGGTTTATCCTGTTTATAATATTAAATTGTTTAAGTAAATTTGAAGTTTTAACAAAAACCAACTCATATGGACAATAATCATGTGCCATAGAGCAATCATATCAATATGTTTTTGTTTCGTTTTGTATATTTCTTTGGTCAATCTGATTTGGTGAAGCCATTTCAGATGAACACGATGTTTAATCTTAAACATTCTGCCAAGGGCCGCCAAATGGAATTTATTTTTATAGTTAATTGTCTTATACAAATTTTAATATTATCATTATATTATCATTAGTAAGAAAACTATTGTTAAAGAAGCATGTAAAGTTACATTATGGACACTCAAACCTAGTTAATCTGATGTTCCTTTACCGATTGTAACTGACTTCCTATTCTTACCAATTCTGCTGTATGGTTTACTAAATTGGCTTCTACTGGATTTCATATTATTTAATATTTGGCATATTACTAATATCGCCCAATGCTTAACAATTTTTGTTTCGGGATATCTACCCACTGCTGATGTGCATTACTATGTTGACTTCTAGCCTTTTTATATGGTGGAAAATTTAAAAAATAACTACTTTTACTTTTCGACTTGTTCCAATCTGATCTTTGCTCCACTTTGTTTAAATATTGCTGATAGCTAAAATTTGAATTATTTTGTTTATTCTTAGATGTTGTCCTTTTATAACTATTTTGCCTTGTCCGCCCTTTTTGTAATGCAGATTCGGACAATTTATTACCGGAATCTATTTTGACATTATTTTTTTATAATCATTATTTAATTCAACCATTGCCATTTCAATATTCTTATTTTGTACTGGGATATCCACTTTTTCTTCGCCAGTTTTCACTGTACCTCCAAAGTGAGGTCCTGCCGGGGGGCTTAAATTTATTTCTTTATTACTTTGAGAAATTATTTTTTTTTCCCTCAGGTTTTATCTTACCTCCTGCTGGAGGAGTCAAATGCTGACTTATTTCTTGAATTTTGTTTTTAAGTTTGTTTTGAATTGTATTGTATTTATTTTTACGTTTACCTTTGTTCTCCCAAAGCTGTTGCATACCTGTGACATCTATTGTTGTTGCCACTACCGATTTATTACTTTTCGATTTGGTGCATCCCGAGACGATCCAACCAAATTGAGTATTTTGGCCTAGTAGGCCATCAACCTTTGTAACTCCCCTTTTTAAGATTTGGGTATATACGTTCACCCCCATTATTATATCAACCTTACCAGGTTTATTAAAAGTAGGATCAGCTAGTACGTAGGATTGCCATTTTGACATATCCACGTCTACCGTTTTTAATGGAAGAGCTTTCATTAACTTTGGCAACACAATCGCCTCAACCTTAAGATGTCTTTTCCAGGGACTTCGCGTCTTCACATCTATTTTTACCTTATATTTTGATTTTGTGGCTTTTATTGAGGACTCGCCCTTTATTTCTGTATGTTGTTTTACTTTTGGTAATTTTAATATTTGAGCTGCCTCTTCAGACAAAATGGTGCTCTGTGAACCATTATCAATAAGGGCTCTTAGAGTCTTATATCCTCCATTTACATTTTTTACTTGTATTAGGGCTGTGGCCAACAGTGTGGGTTGAGCCGTTATACAAGTATTAACTCTCTCCTGTATTTCATCAAAATGGAGTAGAGTATGGTGTCCTTTACTGCACAATGAACAGACCATCTCATTAGTGCATTCTTTATTGCTTGAATGGTTCAAGCATCGTGTGCAAATCTGCCCTTTTTTGGCCGTTTCATACCTTTCCATAGGTGTCAAACCTTTAAATTTATAGCACTTATACGCTTTATGTCCGGCAACTTTGCAAATCGGACATTTATTTTCAAAAACCCCATATGAAACCACTTTTTGCGGGTTTTTCTCTTCTTTCTTCATGGCACTTAGCGAACAATATCTTTGCTCCAAGTATTCCATGACATCAGAAAGCATTTGTATCTGCCTTGTTTTCCTAATCTGACTCTCATACAATTGTAGAGCCTCCCTGTCAAATTTCCTAAGTACGAGTTGTGCGAATATTACGTCAACTTCGTCGGACAAATTTGCTTTCATTTTAATTAAGTGCACTGACTCATTAATTATGTCAATCACTCCTTTTACACTCTTTGCGGATTCATTGTTGATCATCGGTAGATCAACGATCCGACTTAATTGTTCGGAAAATACCCTCCGATTATTTTCATACCGCTTGGTCAACAGTTAAATGAGCTACCATGCTCCTCGCTTCGCCCTTTAACGCGGATTTCAAATAATTAAACTTAAGAGTAGGACTCAGATCCTCTCTTTTTTCAATCAATTCCCCAAACAATTCCACAAACAGGTCCCATTCTCTAGGCTCTCCAGAAAATGTGGGTACCTGAATTTTCGGCAACACCGGTAATTCGCTTCTCACGGTTACATTCTCAGTTTTAACATTTTCCTTGTTACTCATTTTCATTTCTAGCATTGACAATGAATTCTGGACATCAAATTGTAAATCATCCGTAATATTCTTAAATTTTGCATCACTTGTTAATACTTGACATGCCTGTACTTTCTCCCATAAATAGTTAATTTTATTAATATATAATATCCGTGTCCCATTGCCTGTTGACTTCAACTCTACTACCTCCAAATATTCCTGGAGCTGTCGGACTCAATCCATAAATATCTCCTGGTTAACCTTAGGGTTTTCATTACTGGAGGTCGCATTCCCGCGCGACTCTCCTATGTTATCATCAACTATCTCTGACATGTTTGCCTCCGCTTCAACGCACACCGACTTACTAGTGCGTGGTTTTTCTGCCTCTCCTATGGCTATAATTTTGGCAACTATCGTTAATGCTTCTTCATGTATTTTATTTCTGAAATAATCTTGATCGAAATTTGGAGCAGTTTGGATCAATTTTTTGTTATTAGGTATCCATTGATTCCTTATCTGTTTTACTTCCTCTACAACTTTGCTAGTTATCTTTGTAGGATCTAGTGCTTCTAACTGCCTCAACCTGGTATGTAACTCTGCCTGCTTCTCCAACACTTTTGCAGCCTTATTAGTGAACATTTTAACTTATGCGTATATTTGGATTATATAATGATAATAATAAAATATGAAGTACTTATGACTATTTTAATTTATATCTTATCTGATGATCCTGTTCGCTGCTGCTTGTCCGCCAATGGGTAGAGTTCGCCGTTTTTTTTTTTTTTACTGTGTCGTCTCTCAGCTGCTGTTGGCCAGGGCCTATGGGCTCAAGCGGTACCGGTGCCGGTCATCGCACCAGACTTCCTTATATTGGCAGTGTACGTTCTCCAGCAACCCAGGCCACTCTTTGGCACTCTTTGGGGCACTCTATCATTCTCCTTGGCAGGACTTCTCTTACGTCTTGCGGGCGCCTGCCACCGTCCTTCTCTCGTCTCTGCAACTCTAACTAGTTGCCTTGCTGCTGATCTGCTGCTTCTTTGTTGCCTACTTGCAACTCAATGTTTTTTTTTTTTAACTTTCGATATTAGGGCTTCGAATACGCCACGCACAAATGCACTCCCGTCGCCGAAATCACTACAGTTGCTCCACTAGCCAAACTGCCTTTAAATTCGGACGCACGCACTTTTTATTTATTAAGCAATATTTTGCTTTTTATATTATACTCTGTCTCTTACCACTGGTGGGGGAAAACAAGAGTTTTATTTATTTTGCTACCTTTAGCTGATCTTAGCATTTACACTTGCATAAGAATCCAGACTTTAAGGAGCTGATTCATTCTCTGAGTCTCTTACCACTGGTGGGGGAAAACTACAGAGTTCCTTTTACTCGAAGGACCAAAATGAATAGGGAATCTTGGAGAGAAGGAAAATAACCCAATCTACATTTGTTGAATTCAAAATATGAACTGATTTTATTTACAAAAGTACGGAGTTTATATAGGAAATCTTAGGCTCTAGTAGGTAACAATTATTCTTAAGGCGATCTTTTTCTAATACGAGTCACACCCACGTATTCGGGGGTTGAAAAATTATTATTATCTTGGGCACGGCGTCGGCCACTTGACCTCCTGCCGTTGTGATCGTTTTGGGTTAGTTTACAATTACAAGTGTTTGTTCCCACAATATGTGTGGCTGATTGTAATTCTAATCATATGCTAGGTTAGTTGTTTGAGGCAAAAGTACAGTTGTATTATATTTTCTTTAGTGTATCTGATTTGGTGAAGCCGCTTCAGATGGACACGGTGTTTATTCTTAAACAAATAGATTTAAGAGAAAATTGTGAATCAAAACGAAAGTTAAAAAAGAAAAAAAAGAAAATCAATCAGTTAAATCCTAAAAAAGGAAACAAAAGAATTAAAAGAAGAAAATCAATTAGCTAAGTTTTAAAAGAAAAACAAAAGAATCAAAAGAAGAAAATCAATTAGTTATATATTATATATTATATATTATATATTATATAGTTTATATATTATTTATTTTTTTTTTTTTTTTTTTTTTTTGCGGGGAGAGCCCTCTTTCTGCAATCTATCCGAAATGGATAATCAGCAGAAGTTAATGCTAAACGGGACATTTAGAAGGTTATACGTTTACTCCACTCCGTGCGGCAGATCGAGAACATGGATTCTTTTTAGGCGTCTGGTCGTTAAGCTGTTATCTAGCAGGTTTATGGCCAGAGGGTTTAAGTGCCTGTCGAGGCGGTCCAGATGAGCCCTCGTCAGCCTTGTAATTTCGTCTGTTACCCATGGAATATTCAATGTACTGTGGATCTCAGCATTAGTCGTCAGAAAATTAGCATCGGATATGACTCTTAGGGCCTTGTTTTGAAACCTTTGTATTATTTTACGGCTGGACATGCTAGCAGTGCCCCAAAGTGGGATTCCGTAGGTCCATACTGGCTTTAGGATGGTTTTATATATTAGAATTTTTAAACGTAGCCTTAAGGTAGACCTGCGTCCCACCAGCCAGAGATATTTCCTCAACCTTTGGTCCAGCATTCTCCTCTTATCCTTGATATGAGGTCGCCAAGTTAGCCTCTTATCCAAAATTAGTCCAAGGTATTTCACACCATTAGCTTCTGGTATAATGGCGCTGTCCATACGTACTGGAGGACAGATCCCTCGTCTCAGCGTAAATGTAATGTGCGTCGACTTTTCAGGATTCACCATTATGTTCCATCTGGTAAGCCATTGATCAGTATCGTCAAGCTGTGCCTGCAGTAGACTGCTGGCGACCGTTGGCGACTCATCCGTCGCAAGAAATGCCGTATCATCCGCATAAGTGGCAGCTAGCATTCTATGATCCGAGCTGACTGGCATGTCAGCGGTATAGATCGTGTACAGAACTGGGCCCAACACACTACCTTGAGGCACACCCGCTCTAATGGTTTCGATCTCGGATCTCGCGTCTCCACATCTCACGTAAAAGCTCCTCCCAAGAAGATACGACTTAAGAAGTCCATAGATAGGTGCCGGAAATAAAGATTTCAGCTTGTATAGCAGGCCTGTGTGCCACACTCTGTCGAAAGCCTGTTTTACGTCGAGGAAGGCTGCTGTACAGTATTTCTTCTCCTCAAACGCTTCCAGAATTTTGTTGTTAATCCGATGGCATTGTTCTGGCGTGCCATGACACTGCCTGAAGCCAAACTGATGATCGGGGATCAAACCGGCCTCCTCCATTATTGGCCGCACTCTGCGCAAAAGTAGTCTTTCAACTACTTTGGAGAATACGGCCAACAGGCTTATCGGACGATAGGAGGCGAGATTGGCTGCAGGTTTCCCAGGTTTGGGGATTAGTATAATTTCGGCGCACTTCCACTGGGTGGGGAAGTGTCCTAAATGGAAGCATTGGTTTGCAATGGCGAGAAGAAATTGTATACCTTCTTCGGGTAGCGCTTTTATCGATGCCACGTCGATTCCGTCGTATCCCGGGGACTTGGACACCTTCAGTCTGGATAACTCAGCTAGCAGCTCGTCCATGTCAACTGCTTGGATGGGAAGGGCCATTTGGCATGGAACGTCCAGAAACTCCTCCGTTTGCTGGGCCTCTGCCTGGGTGCATCTGCTGAATGGGGTAAACGCATCAGACAAATGGGTGGCGAAGGCATTTGCCCTGTCGCTGTCTGATCGGCACCAGGAGCCATCGGCCTTTTTAACAGGCTCTTTTCTTCTAGTGGGCCTTTTTACTCCATTGGTTAGCTTCCACAGGTTGTATTGCTGGTCACCAGGTTCAACATTCTCAAGAAAGTTTTCCAGAGACTGCTTACGAAGAGTGTACAGCAGTTGCTTCAGAGCTTTGACCGCTCTGTTCAGCTCAGTTTTATCCCTTGGTTTGCGCGATGTCTGCCAGACTCGTCGAAGTCGCCTCTTTTCCGCTACCATAGCCCTCACTTCCGGAGACCACAGGAAATCATCTCGACGAGGTGTATTTCTTGTAGGCCTTGGAGGTGGTGTTGCCTGAGCCACAGCGTTGTGAATCTGGATGTTAAGTAGTTCAACTGCTTCATCCAGGTCTTCTTTCGAGGAAATCTCAATATTTGGGTCCAGGGTCCTCTGAAGCCATGATTGGTACATCTCAACGTTGGTATTCCGCCTGAAGAGTCTGCTTCTCAACGAGTTGGTGCTGGCTGGCATGTTAATAAGGAGCTTGACTGCACAGTGATCCGAAGACAGGTCGAGGTCACTGGAGACTTCAATCCTGCGCCTATCAATCCCCTTGGATATGGCTATATCCAGAACATCCGGGATTTTGTTCGGATCCGTGGGCCAGTATGTTGGTTCACCTGGCGTATGACAGTCAAGTCCTCTATCAACAACACATTGGTATAGGGCCCTACCTTTGGGATTGATGATTCGGGATCCCCACCACGTGTGCTTAGCGTTGAAGTCTCCTCCAATAATAAACCTACTCCCAAGGCTATCCAATAGGTCTTGAAAAAGACTTTGTCCAACCAGATGGCGTGGTGGACAGTAAGCAGCCGCCAAAGTGATGTCTCCAGTTGGGGAGGTAACTCTAACCCGAGCGCACTGGACCCAGGGCTCCTGAAAGGCAGGCAATTCCACGTATTTAATACCACTTCTGATAATGACAGCAGCGCCGCCACGTGCGGTGCCATTGGGATGGTTAGTAGCAATGGTGTCGTATCCGCTGATGGAGAAGTAGGATAGGGAGGAGAAGTGGGTTTCGGAGACTAATAGTACATCCACATACTTAGATTTGAGGTATAGCTCGACCTCAGGTCTGTTCCTGCACAGACCGTTCGCATTCCATATGACTACATGAAGATTTATTTGCATTGGTTGGCCATAAGATTAGTGAGCAACTGTGTCAGAGCTGACATTTGAGCAATCATGCTCTCCATCATTGCCTCAAGCTTGGTCATTCTTGCATGTGTCTGGTCTACGACGGCGGGAACTTGGTCTGGATGCAGCTGGGCAGACTGCTGGTTGCCTCCAACCACACTGGCGAAAGTCATGCCAGGTACAATGGTAGGTCCTTTGTAGACCGGTCGTGGAGTGGATTGCTGAGTGGGCCGCAGAGCTGGCCTTTGCCTGGGCTGGTGAAGCTCCTTAGCCTTTTGATACACTTTGCACCCTTTATACGATGCTGTGTGGTTGCCATTACAGTTGGCACATCTTGCTGGCTCGTCCTTTGCCTTAGTGCATTCAGCCGATGAGTGTTTATGGCTACCACACTTGACGCAGGCATAGTCAAGGTAGCAACCTCCACCCTGGGTGTGTCCGAATCCTTGACAACGGAAGCATTGGAGAACCTCCATGGACCTACGAGGAGGCTCAATGGCAACAACACAACTGCAGAGTCGTTTGATGTTGAACACGTCTTTGTTGTTGCTGGATGGCTCAAGGTTCACAAAGAACATAGCCATCGGCTCCTTGGAGTTGCGTCGTAGTCCGTTTTTGATTTGGTCTCCTCGAACATTGTGACCTTGAGCACACAGCGCTTCCTTTATATCTAACGGATCAGTGGTGTGATGAAGACCCTTTATAACTATGCGATAGGCACGCTCATCCTTCGGCTGAAACGTCTGAAAACTAAGCGTATGTTTTATGAGATAGGATTTCAGCTTGTGGAAGCTATCCTTATCCTCTAGGTTAATTCTAACGCGACCGTCGCGGCATGATTTATAAACAAATTTGTCATTCCCAGTGACAGTGATGACGTCTGAAATGAACGATTTGATGTCGTTCACCCCAGGGATGAAGATTGGTGGCGGTTTAATTTTTCTCTCCCTCGCAGTTGGTACCTCAACTTCCGACTCGGGAACTGGCTCGACGTCAATGTCTTGATCGTTGTCATCGGAAAGCAGCCAAAAACGATTGGCCTCGTCATAGCTGGCTACGGCCATATTTCACAAGAAAAGCGTAAATGTCTTTTAATTGGACACACTAAAAGAGTGTCTCTCAAGGAAAAACTTTTTCCCCAGCAAAGAAAAAAAAAGTTTAATTTTTTAATTATTTTTTTGTTATACCTCTCACAAATGACAGCAAACTCTGTTTCCGAAAATTGACATGTTGTAGTTGCACTTAAGGTTAGACGCTCAATGCTGCTGGAAATGCTGCTGGAGCTGCAACAACCGCCAAGAAGACGCTGTAATATCGTTTATTGCCGAATCTTTTAACAACAATGTGAACGAAGATCTTGAATAAATTATCCAAAAAGAAGTCGAGGAATTTATTCACTACATATAAAATGTTTGTTGAAATGCAATCGAATGTTAGATCGATTTAAAGTTAAACATTCTACTTGGCTTCATGGCAATGTTGTAATTGCGTTTGGTGACCACGAGACGTCTCGAAATAAAGCTGGACTTAAATATTTAAATTCTGAAAATGCAGGATGTCATTAAAAAAGAAAGTTAGCATCAGAGCTTGCGTCAAAGGAAAATTACGAAACTCCACTCTTAATACACGCTGCATCGATTTTAGCAAGGAAATCGAATGAAAAAGTTTTTGCTTTCTTATTAAACAAAACTACGGGTGATAAAGGACTTAACATTAGCGATGTTAAAAAGAACTTGAAGCAAATCCGCTGAACACAATAAGCCCGGCCAGAGCGTTGACGTTCCTCATAGAAAATGGGTTGACGAAACAGCAATACATGAACATCAAATCGTTGAATAAGCAGCATGGATCTGATATTTATCCTCCGTAGAAGTTGCGAAAGCCAAGTTAAAATGCATTCCATCCGGAATCCGTATTTGCGAAACAAAAACGGAAGTTTCTTTACAACACTTACTGGATCATACCTCGGACCGTATTTTTACTATGCAAAAGAAGGTTTCCGAGACTTTATCGGACATATCGTATTATAAAGTAATAGTTAGCTATGGATTTGATGGTTCAACAGGCCAAAGGTAGTACAAACAAAAATTTCAATTTGATGAACCTATTTCTCTGCACCATTCTTTGTTTGTAACAACAATCATTTTGTTGAAATTCATTGATGAATTGGAACGAATATTATGGATTAATAAGACACCCCAGTCTGTTAGATACTGGCGGCCGTTAAAACTGGAATTTGCCAAGGAAAGCTCGGACTGTATTCTTAATGAAAAGTCCAATTTGGACAATCAGATTACAAATCATAAAGATCTTTTGTATTGTCACTCATCGAAAACGGTCGTGTTTTTTTGCGCTCTCGCTTAATTACTGTCTTTCTTTCTTTCGTGAAGTTAATTTATAATATTTAATTTAAATTCATTGCTTTACCAATTTTTAATAACTCGCTATACTCATCGCGAAGTTTGAGTTAAATTTTTACATATATACATATATTAATATCAAAACTTTAACAAACGCAAATATAATTTTGTTGTTGCACTGCTTAGTTCTTGATTTCGTTTTATTTATTTTTTGCTCCCACCCGCGCTCTCAATTTACAGTTCATAGTTTGTTTTTGTTTGTGTGGTGTTGGTGCTCTCTATTCTTTTGTTTTCTCTTTTGATCGCGCTCGCGGCCGTTAACTTCGCGCTGGTGACAGGTTTTTGTTGTGTGTTTTAATACAAAAAAAAAAAAAAAATCAAAATATTCTTTTTTTTTTGTTTTCTCTTTCTAATTTGCATATTGCAGCTAGCTTTTGCTTTGGTTTGTATACGTCTCTCTTAACATATATATACATTTTCCCTTTTAATTTACATATTGATTTATATTTGTTTTTGATAAATCAATTATTTAATAATGTCTGTCTGTTGCAAATATAATTGCAATAATCCCAGCAAGAACAGTAAAGGCTTTCTTTACTGTTGGCTGTGTGACAATGTAATGCACTTTAAATGTGCTGGTTACACAGTCAAGGTGCGGGATAGTATTGCACAGGGTGGCGGCCTTAAATGGGGCTGTGATTCGTGTCGTGGCTTGGAGCTCGAGATGCGAAGTTTTATGAAACGCACTGGGGATGCGTTTAAAACCCTGTCAGCTGGCGTTCATAGGCTCCAAGAAGAGCTTTTGGCGATGGAGGTTCAATTTAGAAGTTCTAAATTTTTGATTGAATCTCCGACGCGAAAGAGGGCCAGGTTTCAGGGCACATCCCTCAGTCCGTCGGCACATCGTTCTCTACCAGTTCCGGCTTCCGACAATGACCCTATGTCACCAAATGTACAGCAGCTGATATCGTTTAGGAGTCCAGCTTTGGCAGGTGTGGAGTCTCTTCCCATTTCCCCTGGAGACAGTATCCCACCTACTAACATGATATCGGTTGTAGTTTCCGAACCGTCCGGGCAAACATCCGGTTTCAGATATATTGCCAATAAAGTAGTTACAAGAGGAGCTAGTAAAGTGCTGGCTGCTTCTGCTGCTGCTGCGTCTGCTGTAGCCGCTACTGCTGTGCCTATTATTCCTAGTTCCCTTGTTGTAGTTCCAACCAAAAAGCAAATTTTTACTTCGAGGCTTGATCCCAACACTACTTCTGAAGAAGTCATAGCCTACATCCAGGGCAAAGTTCAAGCACCAAACATCGCTGTGAAAAAGTTCCGTTTTTCATATACCCGGGACATTTCGGCCTTCAAAATAAGTGTCTCCCCATATCTTTTTGTCCAAATATGTCAAAGATTTTTGGCCGGAACACCTTGTTGTAAAAGAGTATACAATAAAAAAGAAGAATCGGCCTCCAATTAGCTTGCTACCTGCCTCTGTGAATAACGTTCCTTCCGGCTCGTCTGCACCTGTTGGGCGAGTCAAGCTTTTGACTTTCATATTCTTGCCTTTACTGAGACTTGGCTGAAGCCTGATATTGCCGATGCTTCAATTTTCCCCTCAAAATATTTATTATATAGACATGATCGGACTATCCGTAATGGTGGTGGTGTTTTGATCGCTGTTGACTCGGCGTTCTCGTCTGAAATTGTCCAGTCTTCCAATCAGGAGATTGAATTTGTTTGTGTTAATTTCGTTTCATTCTTTTTCTGCTTGATCGTATATTCCACCACAGTCCGACTTGGCAGTATACACTCACTCATATCTCTCTGACAAAGGCTTGCTCGTTGTTCTGGGAGATTTTACTTTACCTGAGATTGCCTGGACTCTCTCATATGATTCTTTATTACTGTTGCCCTCCTTGTCACATTGTTTCATAGATGGTCTGCTTAAGTTGTCTCTAACTCAAAATAAATCCTGTCCGGAATAGTCGTGACAGATCACTAGATCTGGCATTTGTGTTGGATTCTTCCAACTGCGATGTTTCCAGGACTGAAACATCATATATTATCCCTGAAGACAACTTTCATCCAACTCTGGATGTAACCATTGAACTTCCTTTTGGGGTTATGTCTCGACATAATAACTCGATGCCTGCAACCCGATGTTTTCGCAAGACAAACTTTACTAAACTTAAGAAACTCTTGATAACTAATGATTGGACATATCTGTATACTTGCACGGATATGGACTCTGCCATTTCTGTCTTCTATAAAACTCTTGAGTCGTTCTTTGATGTTTGTATCCCGCGTGTGGCTCAAGGATGGTCTGATAGACCTCCTTGGTTTTCACGAGAGTTGTGTAAATTGAAGAACGTAAAATCAAGATGTCATAAAAGATTTAAAAAATCCGGTAAAGCATCGAATTTTTCCCTATATGTAGTTGCTCGATCAAATTTTATGATGCTGAATTCACATTGCTATAAGGATTATCTTCAGCGATGTAAACTTAGGTTTTCTTGCGATCCTAAGCAATTTTATAAATTTGTCAATGTTAAACATAAGACATCAGTGCACCCGTCTTACTTGTCTTTCGAAAACAATAAAGATGACAATGATCACATGTGTATGCTGATTTTTTCAAAACAACTTATTCCTGTTTGATTTATCAAGCAAATCCTCCTTATCCTCATCACTTGCAATCGTTTGCGTAAAGGCCCTATGTAAGCCAATACTTAAGTTGTTTATACTTTCCGTCACATCTTCCGCCTTCCCGCCTATCTAAAAGGAATCATATATAATTCCTCTTCATAAAAAGGGGAAGAAGTCCGAAGCCTCCAATTATAGGTGTGTTTTTAAATTTGTAGGTATTTTCATTTTTGTGGCTCAATCATTTCGTCATCCCAACATGGGTTTAAAGGCCTTTGACTCTGTTAATCATACTCTGCTTTTATATAAGTTAAACGCACTTGGCATCCCCAACCTTTTGGTAGATTGGATTCTTCAATATCTTTTTAATCGTACACAAAAGGTCCTCTTTAAGTCTTCATTTTCTAAGACCATCCAAGTGACCTCTGTAGTACCTCATGGTAGTCATTTGGGTCCATTGCTATTTACTCTTTTTATAAATGATCTTCCATTGGTAGTGTCACATTCTCGGGTGTTTATGTACGCGGATGATGTCAAGCTTTACCTCAGTTTTAAAGACATATCGTCTTCTTGCCTACTTCAATCGGATCTTAATGATCTTCAGAGTTGGTGTGAATCCAACCTATTAAACCTTAACGGCTCTAAATGTAAAGTAATGTCTTTTTATAGATGCTCTCCATACTTAGTGTAGCATGTTCTAAAATATCATAATAATAATATTACAAACATACTGTAGCACTTTGTTACAATATTTATGTGCGCAACATTCAAGTGTATTGCTCTTTAAAGAACATGACCACCCATGAGTGCATGGTGCTGGACATTGCAGAGTCGGCAAATATAACACGCGCGGCCGCTCTGGCGCAATATGTAATATGATACATCCTCACTCTCCCGCTGTGTCGGCATATACACAAATACTTTTATGTAAACATTTATACATTTATACATAAGCATACCGCTCCTCTGCCGGCGTTACTGGCAGCGCAGCTACGCGGTTTTAGCTGTAGTTAACAATTGTAATAGGATTAAGAATCATTGAATAAACCGAATTCAAAAGCGAAGGACCTGCTTGTGTCTTTTATTTAAAAACTAAAAAAGACAATATAATTTTGGAAGATACTACATGGCGACCGTGACATTGGTCACAAATAAGCAAAAGTGACCTGGACGCAATCTTCGAATCTACTACAGAGACTTCATGGCATATGTGCGGTGATATATATATAAAAATATCAAAGAAGCTAACATCGGCTGTGCCGAAGTTTATATACCCTTGCAGTCCATGGCCATAATATTTTTACATGTTCCAAACTCTTTTTCTGTATCTCAATTCATTAATGCACAAAACCTTTCAAATATCATTTCAATTTCTTCTTCTTCTTCCCCATCCCCTTTTACACGCATGCCGCGACTCGCACGCATACACATATAGTTTATGTAGCGTTGCGTCTGTATGTGTGCATGCGTGTGCTCTGTTGATTTGATGATGACGTAGTAGGCAGCAAGCCGAACCGATTTATATCGGCTGTAACTTGTGTTCTATATATCCGATTAGATTCAAATTTTGGGATCTGAGATTTTATATGAAATACTATCATATTGGTAAATTTCATGGCGATACTCCAATTTTTGCAATTTTTTCAAAAATGTTTCCTCCAGAGCTATATGACATAGTGGTCCGATTCTTCCAATTTTCATACTTCATTTTTCCCAGGTAATAAAAAGCACCCAAAAAAAATTTCTTCCCGATAGCTCTTAAGATGGCTGAGTAAAACGCATACGCACAGACGGACGGAAAGGCGGACAGACGGACAGACGGACATGGCTATATCAACTCAGCTTCTCATGCTGATCAAGAATATATGTACTTTATAGGGTCGGAAACGTCTCCTTCTGTGCGTTACAAACATCTGACCAATTTTATAATACCCTCTGCAAGGGTATAAAAATGTACGCAATTAAATGACCAAACGCTGACAAAACACTTTGATGCAAGCGCCCCGAATTATGTATATGTACATATGAATGTACTGACACTCTCCCTCTCTTTTTGTAGCTGTCGCGGAAGACAGCATAAGAATATATATTGTTGTTCTGCTGTTCTGTTTTTCTTAACAGAGAGTACAGCAGACAGTAGAGAAGAGCAGTGAGAGAGAAAATCGAGTGAACCGAAGCAGCAGATTAAGACTAGAATAAATTGTAACTTTTCGAAACTACTATGAAGTTAAATTAATCAATAAACTTACTCAACTCACATTTGGGGGCACGTCCGGGATTTGGAAAGTGCAAGTGGAGTTGTCCGGAGGTGTCTCAAATTTGGCCAGAGGAGTCTCAAAAATTTTGCCGTGAATTTGCTGAGTGACGCTTCTGAGAGGGACGGCAGTACAAACAAAGCGTTCTGAAATACCAATAGTGGGAGGGAGACAACCATACTACACCAGATCGAAAGCAAAGAAGGCAGTTCGGAGAATGGCAGACGACTCTAGTGGCGACTTGAAGCTGTGTAAAGTTGCATCTGGAGGCGAAGTTAGTGCTACAGGAATTAGCGCCATGGCTGATAATACCAATATTCTGCAGCAACTGGTGCAGTTGCTCGCCTTGCATGTTGAATCAGACGAGCAGAATATAGGCAGTGGTTCAATCGCAGCTTCGAGAAAATAATCACTGAGTTTGATGGCGAAACAATTCCGGTGAAACATTGGTTTCAGAATTTTGAATTAAATACTGAGGCATATGACCTAAACATAGAGCAAGCACGTGCCAAAATGACCAAAACGGCAAAGTTGTTTCCGGAAGCCATACAGGTATGCCAATATTAGGAGCTACGTATGATGCTGGAGAATGAATTTGGTCAACGAAGCAAATGCAACGCCGAGATTCACGCAGAGCTACGTGACCGGAAAAAGCACAATCAGGAGTCATTTCAGGAGTATCTTCTTCAGATGAGAAAGTTGACTGCGGTTGGTGACGTTGATGTGCAGTCTGTAATCCTCTATATTGTCGACGGCTTGCAGTTGAAAAGCGACTTTAGATATACTCTCTATGGTTGCAAATCCTTTCAAGAGTTTCAGGAGCAGTATGCTGTGTATGAGCGCGTTGCCCAAAGACCGGCGAGACCTTTTTTGGCCAACGAGACGAATCAGAAATGATCGCCTCATGTCCCAAATAAGAAGAAGCACTGCTTTAATTGTGGATCCGTTGAGCATTTTCGTACAGATTGCGATGCTGCAACGAAATGCTATCGGTGCAATAAAGAGGGACATATGGCGAAAAATTGTCCTAGCTCAGCTGCAGACATTCATGTTGTTCGTGACGCCACACGTGTGAATAGGATAGCTGTCAACGGAGTATCCCTGGTAACCAAGACGGTATTCAACAATATTCCAGGCGTCATGATGTAGAGATGGACTTCGAGGCTGCGAGGTCTGGGAAATAATATGACACGCCCAGTTGGATGCTTTGAAGCAGAGGTTATCGTAAAAATTTGATTTAATTTCTAAATTCGATCTTTCATCATCGGCAGGCGGATACAAGTTGTCTTTCCCGCAGGGCGAGAAATCTTGTGAGGAGCTAAACCAGTTAAGTATTTTCAACATTAGTAATGCAAATGATGAAATCGATGTTCCTTCACAGTGTGCAAGAGATGTTAAACGGCTGATTCACAACTACAAGTTGGCAGATGCTGTAGCAGAAGTACCTGTCAGGCTAAGAATAGTTCCTGATGGAGAAATAACTCCTTTTCGCCAGTCTCGATGTGGAAAAGCAGGTCGATGAATGGTTATCAGCCGCAATCATACGTCCGTTTTCATTGAACTACGCTAGTCGCCTGGTACTAGTAAACCAGAAGGATGGTACGCGGCGTATCTGCGTTGACTTTCGGAAGCTGAACCTAATGGTTTTAAAGGACTCTTTTCCTGTTCCGGTGATCAATGATGTGCTGGATAAATTGCAGAACGCCAAGTTGTTTACGGTGATGGATTTGGAGAACGGCTTCTTCCATGTCCCCATTGAATAGGAAAGTAAAAAATACACTGCTTTTATCACGAAAACGGGTCTGTATGAATTTAACAGAGCCCCGTTCGGATTCCGCAATTCGCCAGCCGTTTATATTCGCTATGTAAATCATATCATCATATGATCATTTCAAGAGTTGATAAACAATGATGTTCTCGATTTATATATGAACGACTCCACAAGAGTGCTTTGACAAAATTTCACGCGTTTTGGAGAAGGCTGGACAATTTGGATTATGCAGACAAAGATATACTAAGAAGTACCCAAGAGGGTCACAACATAAAAAATGGAATTGTGTGGCCTGGACAAGAAAAAAGGCGGCCGTCAGCAGGTTTTCGATGCCAAAAAACGTCAGGGCAGTGCAAAAATTTTTGGGATTAACTGGATTTTTCAGAAAATTTATCTTGAATTATTCCAAAATCGCACGCCCATTAATGAATGTTAGCTTCAAAATGGGCGAGTCTCAGATGAAAGCATTTCAATTACTCAAGAATGCATTGACTGCAGAGCCTGTGCTGAAGCTATAAGTCAGATGAGCTAAGACTGAGTTACATATGGATGCATCAAACGATGGATACGGAGCGGCACTCTTGCAGAGGTCAGAAGGCAAACTGCATCCTGCTCACTTGTGGAGTCAGAAATCGCGAAGGCCGTATATCTAGCAGTAAAGAAATTCAGGCAATACTTTCTGGGCTTGCCATTTAAGTTGGAAACAGATTGCTTTGCATTAAAACAAACGCTAAAGAAGGTGGATGTACCTAGATCAGTAACACAGTGGATAACTGTGTGAAATATATAATTTTTAACAAAAAACTGGGCAAGGAATAGGGTTTCTTAAATTATGTAAACAAAGGAGGCCAACCACTTCATACGTTGCATATTTAAGCAGTATAAATACATCTTGGCGATGGTTGATGCTGTTACAAAGTTTAATTGGCTGTTTCCGACCATAACTACAAACTGCGAGGAAGAAATAAAAAAAAATAGATATACGGTCGCAAATCCTCGGAAATTCTGTGCTTATAGTTTTCGACAGAGTTTGCGGAGCATATGAAAACCAAGGCAGAGGAAT
This sequence comes from Drosophila insularis, assembly GCA_018903935.1. Classification (NCBI taxonomy): domain Eukaryota; kingdom Metazoa; phylum Arthropoda; class Insecta; order Diptera; family Drosophilidae; genus Drosophila; species Drosophila insularis. The sequence continues at coordinate 7,014 of JAEIFP010001888.1, read as the reverse complement.
GGTAGATACGACGTAAGGAAAGCAGCTGATGGCGAAGGGCCTACAAACACTTCAACCAGTTGCGACTATATGAAAATGTGGCGCTATATTAAGGACAACGAAGGCGATTTATCATCTGGGACAGATGAATGATCAGGAATGGCCAAATGTAAGGTACGATGGAGAGTTACAGAGGTTTAACAGCAGCCAGCGGACAGATGATCACGAACAGCAGAGTTTAACAGCAGAACAACAGAGAGTACAGCAGACAGTAGAGAAGAGCAGTGAGAGAAAAAAACAAGTGAACCGAAGCAGCAGATTAAGACTAGAATAATTGTAACTTTTCAAAACTACTATTAAATTAAATTAATCAATAAACTTAGTTAAGTAAACCCACTCAACTCACATATATGTATATAATTTTTGTTCTTTCACTTTCTTAATTTGGTTGATTATTTTCCCCTTATTTTTTTTTTTTTGGCGCTTACTTACGATAACATTATGATGCTTATCGCTACGAATGTGTTTGTATCTTGACTTGGTCTCTTTGGTCACTTGGTGTATCTGTGTATCTTTAAAAAAAGAGTCTGGCGAATATTATTTTTTATATTTATTTGACCATTTTTTTGCCTCTGCTGGCTTAATGTTTATTAAGAATGTTGTTACTCATGAGCGTATTTAGTTAATTTTATTTCACACAAGAAAGGTCATAAGCAAAGCAAAGAAAGACTAAAAGAAACCAATGATCTTTTCTCTGTCTGACTTAGAATCCTGTCTGTACCACATCTCTTCATCTCTATGTGGCATTTGCCTAATTATGTCTGGTCGTTTTGGAGTTTTTGCTTCAGTCGAAAGTCGTCTGTTGGCTGAGTTAACGTTATCAACACTTCGTCTCAGGATGTGTGTGTGTGGTATTTCGTTTTATGGCTTAGTGGCCAAGTACTCAATCAGTAAGTGGCAGAGGTGGTATTAAATTAGCGACACTGTTGTCCAAATCCATGCTGCTTAAATGCAAAGTGCTCAACATTATTGCAGTTGATAGAGAATAGCACCAGAAGCGTTTTTTCTCCTTTCTCTCACTCTCTGCCATTCGTACTCATTCTTGGTTTTTCGTGCTTTATAAAATGACCTTCGAAAGAGGTGTGGCATCTGCCTTTTTGGAGTGGGTGTGATTGGTTAAAGTTAAAGCAAACACGCTACCAGCAACTTAATTAGATTTTAGTTCATGACAACTTTGCATTTCATGGCAAAGGTTTTAAAGAGACCATTAGCCCAGACATTTAACATTTAAAATTTAAGATTGAGATTTTACATAAGGATGAAAAATTGATAAAACTAACAAAAAAGGTGAAGTGAATAATTAATCCATTTAATTGACACGAACCAGTGTAAAATTAGGACATACATTAGTACGATTCTAATCGAAAGCCATTTAAACGCAGTAAAATACGTTTTCTACATATGCATATATATTCATAATCCATATTCGACATAAAAGCATTGTGTAAATAGTTCTAAAAAATATATCTCAACACAATACCAATAGATCCACTGATCTATGTCTCATATTCCCGACTGTTCTTGAAATAGTAATAACGGTTCGATGGACCAGGGTGATGGACAAATTGACGGAACTGATCGATGTCATATAAATTTGGATTATAGGCAAAGGATTTCGTGATCAACGATGGAGTTTGCTTTTCATTTGTTTTGGAGTCAGACCTCTGCTTACTAGCTCGTGCCAACTGAGATTTTACACCAAGGACGGCCCAAATGTCGTAATCTTCAGAGGAGTCCCTGTTAACGTCAACTGCTTTGGATACGGAAGTTTTTTGTGATTGATTTTGACCATTTTTCAGACATTCGGCATTTTTTCCCTGGTCTAGTTGAATTTTTGCCACAATCGGATGTTTGCGGCTCATAAGAAGATTACAAATGTTTTGTTCAGATTGAGAAGCGCCACCCACATAATTATTTTCAAGTAGAAATCTATTACGCCGCATTAATATATCTATTTCGAATTCCGCATCTTCACCCAAATCGCAGTCGCGACAATCGATATAAAGGATGTCACTATTCGATTTGATGGCACGAACTATAGCAATACCAGCAGAAGGATCAAGGGGTAATGATGTCATATCCAAATGACGCAGTCGATTGTGAAATCGTAAAAGGCGACACACCTCGTTGGCGGCTATTTCTCTGGCAACCTCTAAAGCCGATATATTCAGCTTTTCCACATGTTTTGAATGTACCACATATCGTATTAGAGCAGACAGACCGCCAGATGTGATCGGATTATGGGCTATGCCAAGGTAATCGAGTGGTTCATCGCCTTCGTATTCGCCAAGAGCAAATACAATGGCCTCCATGCACGATTTCCCCAATTTATTGTGTTCCAGTTGTAGGATTCTTAACATTTTTTGGCGCTGCAGCAGTGTAGAGAGTGCAATACAGCAGTCATCGGGAATCAGATCATAGCCAAAGTCCACTTCTTCCAGCATTTTGAGTGTTCTAAGAGCACGGGCTAGAACTAGCATTTGTTCCTTATTCAATGGACTGTTGCGTAAGCAAAAAATTTTCAAGTGCTCCAATGTCCTGAGGCCTTTGCTCAGACGAGATATATCCACAAAGGAGAACTTCAAAAATCGATGCTGATAGTCTTCCGCCTTGCCAGATGGTCCTAGAAACTCTAAATGAAATGAGACCAAATTATCAAAATGGCGAACAAAGCTGAGATCAATATGATGGCAATGTTCCGACGGATAGTCATAACGTCTAATGCGTTGCAGTAATTTGTCCTTGTTTCGTCTATCGCGAATTTCCTCTTCCCCATCGCTTGGCTCCAACTCTACAGGTATATCATAGACTCCTTTGATTTTCTTTTTCTTCTTTTTTGAGGCGGTTTTGTTTAGGCTTAGTTTGGTTGCTGCACCAAGCATCTGTCGTGTCATTTCCCGGCGCTGGCGGCCACGGTCATGTTCCGCTTTTTGTTTCGCACGAATATTACGCAATTGTTGCCGAGCCGTATTGCGATCGTGTCGAGCAATTACACGATCAACACGTTGCTTATCGGCTTGTACAACAGAAAACTCCCTCGAAACGTATATATCAACCCTCCTGGCACTATCATCACTTGAATCTAGCGAAGTTATATCGGTGCTACCTTCATCTTCTTCTTCGCCTTCACCGTCTATGTTCTCTTCCTCGGTATCCGGTTCATCACTGGAAATTGGCTCCATCTCTAATGACGATGAAGTGACATCCACTTCTGAGTCACTCTCCATATATTGGGTGAATGCGGTTACCGGCAAAGGCTTCAAACGACTTATGTGCATTGATTTCACACAGTCCTTGACTAGGCCAGCCAAATGGGCCATCTCTTTTTCTGGCCAAAATTCGGCTGGACAGTTTTCCACTAGCTCCACATACTTAAGGCTAACACCCTTGGACTTCCAGTCATAATCATTCCATTTCTTGAGTTTTAACACCTGCCTAGAGCTTTTGGCAAGGACCACGCGTCGCCAGTAGAGCATATCATCCACCTCAAAGCATTCCTTCAATGGCAAATTCACATCCAATGAATCATAAAAGATGCGCATTTTCAATGGATCATTTTGTATAATTGCTGGAATATTTTTAATAAATGCCAATTTGGCAATTGCCTCAATGCACAAATCTATAAGCGGACCAACACGATGATTTTCAATGAAAGCCTCTGAATAGATCTCACGATTCCGTTCACTAAACAAACGACGGACACTCAACGATGGATTATAGACTTCATATTCATCTAGTAAATTTGGTTCTTTCGGATTGCGAAATAGATAGTCCTGATGTGGCGGCAGGGAAACATCCTCATGGTCTTCATAATCCATAGTAAATATAAGATAATTCTAAACAAATATTAATTGTTTGAGTTTTTGTGTATCTCATCTACAACTATTGTACTATGGTTTTAAGTTACTTGACATATATTTCAAAAAGTGCTTGAAATTTCTTACTCTCAAAAAAAGGACTTATTAAGGCTCTTGGTAAGGAAATTTAAATTAAGCCAAACGAATGGTTTTTCTTCTTCTGCAACTACTATGGTGATGAGGTTACTAATGTGACTGGGTATCGGGGACTGGGGTTAGGACTAACGTTAACCGCATCTTGAGTGTTGCGTTTTTATTTTCTACTTTCGCTACTTTAGGTTTCATCTACCTGTAAGGCTTTTTTTCTATCTAATGAAATTAAAATAGATGTTGTTGAGTTACTCTCTCTTTTCTGATATCACTTGCTTTTTACATTATGCTTTGATGGCTGATCATGACTTTTTCGATTCTATACAACAAATATGCTATAACATTAATAAAAAATACCAATTGACTTTAAAATCTTAAAGGAATGTAGAATATGCTTAAAGTTCCTAACTTGTTAAATAATATAATATGTATATATATATATCACTTGCTTTTTACATTATGCTTTGATGGCTGATCATGACTTTTTCGATTCTATACAACAAATATGCTATAACATTAATAAAAAATGCCAATTGACTTTAAAATCTTAAAGGAATGTAGAATATGCTTAAAGTTCCTAACTTGTTAAATAATATAATATGTATATATATATATATATATATACTGGACTCGTTGCTCCAGCTGAGTGTCCGGAAGTTCACTACTGAGAGTTGGCCAGCACTCGGGATCCCGCCGAAGACAGTCCGGCCCATGCCACCAGAGGCTACTGTCCGATAACTCGGCCACGGAGATTCCACGGCTTGCCAGATCAGCGGGGTTGTCCTCGGAACGCACATGTGACCTGGGCACTGATGCTTTTGGAGATGCTAGATATTCGATTGGCCACAAAGGTGGACCAACTGCACGGTGGCTAAGCCCAGCCAACACAATGGCAGAGTCGGTCTAAAACTGAGAGGTTGAAGGTTGGATTGGAACAAAATCGCTCCGTACAACTCCAGCCGAGGCAGCGAGACTGTTTTGACCACACCTACACGGGTCGAGTAGATGGACGCTTACTTGATCGCGATAACTAACCCGCACAAATAGAGCTGCTGCGTACGCTTTCTGGGACGCGTCATAAAAGCCATGAAGCTCCCACGAGAGAGTATCGCTGTTGTTTAGCCAACGGGGGATGCGGAGTTGACTAAGGAGAGGCGGCAGAGCGTCATCACAGCCAAGTTCGGTTAACCAGATTTGCTGCATGACTATCTTCGCTCGAATAACAAATGGATTATATATATAATGAATACAGTTACAGAAAAAGAGTTTGGAACATTTATTATTTTTTTTTTATTTACTTACGTCAACTAAAACAGTAGTCGACGAAAAAGCTTAAGCTAAGAAAAACAGGTAATAATTAATTGAAGAAAAGTAAGCTTAGCCATATACGCAACTAAACATCCCCGACCCGGTGGAGGTGTTTTATTTGCATAAGGTGCCCCGATTCACAGCCAGTATGGTCAGGGATGAGTTGCAAACAATCCAGGCCAAGTCCAGAATGTATTTAGCGGTTTCGTTGTAGATGATTGAAAAGTATAGCTCGAAGAGAAGTGACAGACAGATGAGGAGAGATACGGTGAGAAAGGTTGTTAAAAGATTGGCAAAGAACACGAAAAAGGTTCGTGAAGAGACTAGTTAGTCAGACATCTACTAAGGTGAATAGGGAAAAACTTTTGGTTCGACGTAAGGGAACACAAAAATATAGAGTACCTAGTAAATTAGTAGAATTCACTTCACCGTTAACTAGTTTATGGAGAAAGAGATTACGGTTGTAAAGTCTGAAGTCTGTCAGAATAAGAAGGAAGGCGAAGGCTCGGGTTCCAATTAATATAACGTAACGCGAACTTAAGGAATTGCTTCTAAACCGATTCAATACTACGCTGGTGAACCTGATACCCTCAAGTTACACACTGGCGAGCAATATTCTAGAACGTTTTATGAAGCCAAGAAGACTCCATGCTCTATTAACAATTGAAGATATACGAAAATTAAATGAAACTTTGGGTCAAAAATTACGCATAAGTCTTTAAATGAAGATATACAGCGTCACCTGCGTGGTTTAACTCACTCATTGTTTTTTTACTTTGCACTACTCTTACTTATTTCACTTGTACTTTTGAACTGAGTGGCTAGTTCCCGGGGAGTTTGTTGACTGAGCTCTCTAGCCCGTGGCCCCCCTTTATATAGGACCTGACCTGAAGACAGCTCTCGACATTTGTTGCGAAGGTTGCTCAGATACTCAACCAGGGCTACAACTGACACACCTGTCAATCCATTAGAACTAACTAGTAGGCATCCTGACCTTTACAATTCATCGTATATTCTATTCAATTCCATCGTCTCTCTTAGACAGGACCATCCTGACCTTTACCCGTCCTCGCGTAATATTTTCAATTTTAATTTCAAATTTTCTAAACTTAATTCATCGTCTATCTTACGGAATTCCATCGTCTCTCATAGACGGACAACCATCGTCTCTCATAGAAGGATAACCATCGTCTCTCCTAGACGCATAACCATCGTCTCTCTTAGACGGATAACCATCGTTACTTCTAGACGGATAACCATTCTGACATTCAGATCAACATTTCTTTCATACAAACTTTTTACACTTACTCTTACCGTAATCATAATCAATTCAATTCAATATTTCACATATGCAAATTACCAAACTTAAATAATCTTTTGTCAACATATTTCCAGCAACAATTTTACATTTCATCTGACCAAAACTTCAAACATTCATACTGTCTATTTCAACAGCTTCCACACCGTCTTTTTCAACGGTTTCCATACTCTTATGCATTACACGCCATAAACTGAACTTAAGCTTTTATTCTTAACCATAACATACAGAGTATCTTCTTTTTTTTTTAAACAAAATTTCTAAATTCACTTAAATTTTAACGAATTTTAATCATTGTGCTTGCACTATGCAATTTCAACAAAACAAGAAAGTATTTGCTTAACTTTCAAATGAACGTGTGCCAGAAAATGAATGTCCAATATATAAAAATTACAAAAACAA